>JARJDR010000823.1:0-11324 GCA_030264135.1 Myllaena sp. GC000078
GCGAAGAAACATTGCGGGAACGTGTGGCGAATGCTTGTTTGTATCCCAATCGAATTAGCATCCATTTGGTGGTGAATGCATGCGCGCAGGATGACCGTCGGTCGCACGCGGTGCCACATCGCACGCCACGTATCTTCTTTCGTTAATATACAGTTTAAATTCAATTTCAATGTAAAGATTTCAAGTTAAGTATATACAAATCAATTCAACAAAGCAACAATGATTCATAACATCGATTAAGAACGAAACACACTCGTTGTCCTTTTAGTGTAGCACGCAAGCAGCAACCAAGGCTTTCTGACAATTTGTTTTCACTTTGTATGCTTGGAAAATGCATGCGCGGCTAGATTTCGTCGTCCAAATTTTACGTGTGCGCCTTCTGCACTCACTTCTCATCGCAATTTTATATGGCGCTGTTGTTTGATATCTGCATAGTTTGCGCTGCGAGGCAGTTTGTGGCTGCTGCGCTCTTGAGGCTGCATCGGGCGCAACGAGGGGGTTGCACGTGCCGCGGCGTGACGGACGTGTCGTGAATATCAGTAGCTTCCACTGCTTATCCTCCCCGGTAATCTATATATGTTCCCTTTATACATATTCACTTTTGCACACGTTCGCACCGCATCCGCATATCACCATTTGCGATTTACGCCCTCAGAAAATATATAACTAAAGACGTAAGTAAACGACCAACGCCCACCATTGTAAACACGTGCGTGCGTGGGATGGTGTTGACATTTGTTGTGCAATTTCCTTACGTCGGAGAATATTCAATCGAGTCGTTTCCTGGAAAAAGCTCAATAATTTAAAAAATGCCATTGCATCGTAATATAAAAGGTACAAAATATTAATGAAGAGTTTTGGAGTTTTAGGAATTTGCCAAATAAAATAAGACTTTATTTATGCAAAATATATTAAAACGCGAAAGGCCATCCCCCCATGTGCGCTGAATATTTTCCCAGGTCGCGATGCCGAGCAATCCTCTGGGGTATACTCTGTTTTTTCTTCTTCTTTGCTGCGTGTGTTTCCCGCTTCTTTCTCCCGCTGGCGCTGTGTGTATGTGTTTTTCTGCTAAAATTAACAACATTTCAACATAGCACTCTTGCTCTTTCTATAGGGTGCTTGTCATTGTCTCTGGCTTTGCCCTTCCTAGCCTATAGCAAGGATCTGGTTGCCTAACAACTGACTTACAAGTCGGAAAAGCATTCAACTCGCTGACCGTAATAATAAATGAACTGTGTATTTATGCATCCTACTCATTTTCCAAGCTGGTACATAGGATAAAGCTCGTATGTGCCTCATATGAATCTCTCCTGCAATGCGTGCGCAGTTGTATTTTAATAAATGTTTATGCAAAAAAGAAATAGCACTCGGTTAGATTCACGTTTTGCCAAATACCGGCACGCCCGCACCCGGGTGGCACACAACGAAAACCGCCGCACCGCCGCCGGCAATTTGTATAAAAGCTTTGGCGGAAAAAATTGGTGCGCCTCTCCTCTCTCAGCGAGTCGAGCGCGCATTAAGGCCGCATGGGCGACACGCCGCGAGCAACGCAAAAAATAACAGGACTGCCATCGGTGCACGAAGTCGATGCTTATTCATACGTTTTCAAAATGGCATGCATTTTTTAGATCATCCATTTTTGATCCATTTTTTACCGAATGCAATAGTCATATACTTAACATGTCACTATAGACCGCAAATATTTGTTTGTTAGTTTGGCGCGCATAAATAATATTTTCGAAATATTACAATGTTTCTAGCCAAATCCTTTCGACCCCCGCGCAAGGACATAATGCATGTAGAATGTAAGCGCGCATGTATAACATGAATTCGATGCACATCAATATAAATACGTTGCGCGCGCGCCGCCGGTTATATAATGCAGGATGCATTTTCATGCCATCGTAAATTTGCACTTCGTTACGTTGCATTTTCGTTAAATACAACGTTGCGTTGTTGTTGTTCGTTGCAAACATACACACGTACCACCGACATGCATTTACTTATTTACTTGGGCGCTACGCGACACCCCATATGCGCAACATGCGCGCGCGCGTGCCGTGTGTGAAAATAAAATACATAAGTTGTGACCTGACATTTTACGTACGCATCGATTTTCCATTCGCGTCTGTCATCGCTTCAAAATGCATAACAAATGGGTTTTGGCGCTATTGCTCAGCTAGTGAATTTGCAGTGAGCTGCCCTATATTTGCGTTGTGTAAAGTGCAAACAATGTAATTAAAACACCAGGATGATTTCTGTATTCTGAAAATAATTAAATTACGTTGGAAAATTTAAATTTCTGTTGATCGGCCCAATATCGAAGGGTTCTGTCGAATTTACATAATTTCATCATGTGCCTTAGCTTGTCGTACACGTCCATAAACTTCCGAAATAAATTTCTAAACTTTCCACCCTTACGCCGTCGCCGCCGCCCTTCGTTCGTGCAGTCAATGTTGTTTTCCACATGGCGACCGCCTTTTTTGAAGCAGTTAGTATTCGTCCGCACTACCACCCGCTTCGTCAACTAATACAGACAAACAACGCGACGTAATCGTTACGTGCCGTGAGGGAAACGCAAAACGAGCAAGCGGGTGCCCCCCCGACTCTTTTAACCATCGTAATTAGTCGCAACTTTTACAACCCGTTTTATCTCTCAATTAATGTAACACCTTTGCGCCCGCCCACGCTCACGCAAGCGGGCGCAAGTGAGTGAAAGCGCATCGGCTCATAATAAGCGGGCGTATGTACACGTCGAAGGAAGCCGCGAACCGGGGCGCCATTTAATTCCAAATTGGACGGCGCGTTGGAAAAGGTGGATGCATTACGTTTTCCTCCTCCGTCTTTTTTTTTCGAGGTACATTTGTTATGTTTGTGCTGTTTCTTTTGCACACGAGAGATGCTTTTATTTAGCTCCTTTTCTGCCGGACGATTTTGAGTTGGATCGCATGATTTTCACTTATTGCGTCCTCCCAATGTAGATAGCACTGAGGGTGAAAAGCGCTGGAGTTTCCTTAATGGCCGTCTAGATAAAGATCAAGCGTCGGGGCGGAAAAATAAAACGAGTTGAGCGCGCGTTGCCTTTTTCCCTTTTCCTTAATAGAATGGTATAAAAATTAAAACACGTGGACCGGTTGCCTTATTCCGAGAACTACAATCACCCTAGTGGGCTGTTACGTAAAATACCGTAGGCCATAAATTGGAAGTTTATCTAAAGAATTACAAGCAACCTATTGGAGTTCATGCGCCATTACTTCTAATTTTTTTAAATAACTACTGAAGTATTTAAAAATAATATCGCCATATGGATAATACCTGCGTCATTGGGTGATTTATAAACTTACTTAAAATTCACAAGATTTTCGCACGCGCTGCAAAATCCACTAAAAACGTCAATTCGCATCACGTCGCGAGCGCCAGGAGCGAAATTTATGCAGAAACTCTCTTGCGCTCGCGGCGCACACGCCGGCATGACAACCGCGGCGGACGAAACTCAAAACATGTTGGTTATTTCCAATTTAAAAAATTATTCCGCGCCCGATCGTAAATTCTCGTCAGTCTGATGTCCGTCGGCGCCGGATTTATTTCGTCAAATCCCCTCGTCCTCCTCCTCCTCCGCCCACGCTTACGAGCGATCGCTTTGCGTGCGGGTGGGTATCGGGGGCACTGCGGGCGCGGCGCACGGCAAACGAATGATCCCCAATCCCCATCGACTACGCGACGCGACAGTGCGAACGCCAAACGCAAATATGCAAACGCAAACATGCAAGAAACGAAATCGGAAATTTATTCGTGTGCCGTTCAGTCCGTCTCTCTTTGTCGCTGGTATTTTTTGCATTACGCACGTGTCGTGCCTACCTTCTCGTTTTTTGCACGTGCCACGTTGACATGCCGCTTGCTGTGAGAGGTGCAGAGAGATGATGGCTCTTTGTGTATTTGTTTGCTTTTTGCGTTTTCATTTCGCGCAACGCATGCTACGTTAGGCGGGCAACACACCTATACAATGGCAAAGTGGAGGCGCCGGGCGTAACTTTTAAATTTCGTTTGC
The DNA here is from genome assembly GCA_030264135.1 of Myllaena sp. GC000078. Taxonomy (NCBI): domain Eukaryota; kingdom Metazoa; phylum Arthropoda; class Insecta; order Coleoptera; family Staphylinidae; genus Myllaena; species Myllaena sp. GC000078. Next base: position 4,049 of record JARJDR010000823.1, read on the forward strand.
GATAATTGGCAACCGGCGGCGGCGGCGGCGCGGTTGGATGTTTGTCGGGCATTCGCCAATGACACCCGCATGTTCATTTCGCGTTCGGTCGCATTAATCATAAACGATTTATTTGGTTGCGTATGTCACCTCGCGTCGCCCGTGAACTGAAAGCGGATTTATTAAGAATTTTTTTGTCGGCGTTAAACGCAAGATATTGCTCGTTAATCATCACGCGCTCCACATCAATTGGACGTGTGTCGATCAAATGGGATTTACAATTCTACAATTTATTTTATATGTGCGAGAATTTTGAAAATTCACGCCTTATTGTAAAAGGAGTGGATTTTTACAGATCATTATTAGATGATGCGCAGATGTTTAATAATGAAATTATCGCATGTTATGGGGTTGACCGAAGACAGTTGGTAAGACAAAATAAAACGTAGCTTATTTTCCTCATCATTTGCTTCCATTTCGTTAGCTTGGTGGCCAAATTTCCTCATTCCATGCGGTGCACGCATACTGGATTTTCCCTCGAGGCGTGCGTGCGTGCCACCAATGCTCACATTGTTTCTTTTTCGCAGCACGTCGCTTGCCATTGCAAAATATGCATGCGGTGACCAAAGCAGGATAGGGTGGGCTGCGTGCGGTCAGAGGTCTTGAGGATTAAGATGACTCCCCACGCCCGGCTCGGGGGTAACATTGTTCTATTTGCCGGATTGGTAACGCTTCAAATGCGCTCGCCTTCCCCAGAGAGCGGACCTTCAAAACCGCCCTCGAATCCGCTGCCAAAACCCAACGCGGGATCAAAAGCAGCTTAACAGGTTTACATGTTTTCCGCTCCTGTACTTCATGGTTTTGTTTTTCATTATGGAAATGTTTACGGTGGGACCATCATTGAATTTTAAAATTCATTCGAATGCAACTGAAATAAAACGCGGGAGCATAAAAAAAGAAGAAGAGTGAGATCGATGAATTTCAAATGTAATCAGGATGGATTCAAAGAGAATTCCCGGGCATTTCAATAAGCGAACACGGATCTCGCCGGGATGAGGTTTGTGTTCTTTTGCAGACAGACACGTGAAGAAATGAAAAGATACACGTGTTGAAACAAAATGCAAACAGGAAAAGAAGGGAGGGCGTAGGAAAACTTGTTTGAACTGCCCGAGTCGAGCGGCGCGAAGACCTTGGACGTTCGATGAAACGGGATTAAGTAAATTCACGTCCTTTTTTTTGTTGCTAGCGGCTGCTTGAAATGTGCCGACCTTTTTTTCTCAAAGTTATCCGATGTGGATTCGCGCTTTTAATGCCATACACGCCATGGTAATGGAAAACGAGCTTTTTAAAATATAATTAATATATTAATATCCAATAATTTATATTATCGCCTAAATGTTTATATATTGGAATTTTGTATAAAATTAATGATGTATAATAAATAATGTGTTGATGATCGCTGCCAAACCGTATATTATTAATTTCGGGACAATAGCCAAACAAGGACTTTGTGCAGATGAAAATTATAATTAACCGGAAAACCGGAAACTAACTGCTTTATGTTTTCATAATGATTGCTATCGGAATAACTAAGTGCATTATCAATATCAATAGAATACAAAATTGAAAAAGTTTTGAAAACTTAATTTCCTCCATTCCACCACGTTTTTTATTAAACTTGCTACTTTTACACGCGCGTTGCTATCTTCAAATAGAAATTTGTAAAACACTTTGTAGGATGCATACTGATAGGACGTTCTCTCTAGCAATCGCAAAAAGAATATAACGACGGCCCGAAAAGGGCTTCGCGTCAGTAAGCACACGAGACGGAGGCGGCATCGACACGCGACGATACGACGACGCGGCGCGCGCGCTTGCAGCTAGGATAACTCGTATCCTGACGACGCGCCCAAGGAAACGACGACGAGAGGCGCAAGATGAGCGCCCATCCGCCCGCCTGCCCGCGTGCGCGCGTGTCGGCGTTATGTTTTATATCCGGAATGCTTCAGTTTTACATAACGACAGTTGGGTCCTTTATCTGCGCGCGCATAAAGATAACACCGTCGTCCGACCGCCGACCAAAAAGCCGCCACCGCCGCCGGATGTACGCGCCGGCCATGACGCACATCCTGCTGACGCTCGCAAGCAGCGCAAGATTGGAAGAAGAATAAAATAATCTAGCCCAAGCTTTCTCCCTCCACCCCTTTACCAGTTTAACGTTGTCTATCAATGGTGCAAAACATTAAAATTAGTATGAAAATTTCGGCCCGAATACTCAAAACTTTTGCTGTATTTAGATTTGTGTCGACGGAATGAATTTGTAACAAATGCAAATTTGAACGTAAAGCAATGCGCAGAGTTTTGTTTTTCGAGCGTTTTCGATGTTAGTTTTGCACTCGAACGCACCCGCCCGAGTTGGGGCGTGCATTGAAAAACCGAATTTGAATAAACAAACGTTGGCGGCGAACGCATCTTTTAATGAAGAAAACTTTCCCTCCGTCGCCGTCGCCGTCGGTGGCAACAAACGATATACGCATCGAAACAATGGCAGTGGCAGTGGCGTCATCGAAGTGTGACATGGCGCGCGCAGTTTTGATAAATTATTTCGCCCCGCGCCGTGATGAGATTCACGAAACAGGCGCGCGATGGTCAGGAAAACGGCGCCCGTCAAGCCATTTCAGCCGAAATGGCAACATGCCGATGGAATTCGAGCGGAAGCCAAACAAACTTTTGTACGCGACGTTGTTTTTGATGCGTCAAATCTTGCTTACTTTACATCTCTCAACAACGCCGACATGGAATGAATTTTAAGTAGAAATATAATAATAATTCCTTAACTTATAGATAACAGTATTAAGTGAAAAATGCTAAAATCGTAAAATGCGCAGTGTTGTAGAAGTTTATTATGGGCCATTTTTTACGATTACGAATTTTATCGGCCGGTGATCAATTGCATGGACCACGCACAATTTGCGATTTTTATTGCTTTCGATAAACGCGTATAATTCATACACTCGCAACAGCACAATTTCGCGCTCGCGGTCGAATGGATTTTTTTGCGCTATTGTTCTTAAACGTAAATACCGTCATAAATTTTCATTATCCTTAAATGCATATACACTCGAGGCTGGCGCTCGCCTGCGCGCACTGTGTTTACGTGGTCGCGTTGAACGACATTTATCTTGGCAATAAACACACGCATCCTTACCGCACACAGCCCAGCCCGGCCGCGTACACGCAGTGGCGTACATTACCACCCTCGAGCATCGCGCCGCGCCGCAACATATCAACAAAAGCAAGCCCCAAAATGGCATAAACGGGAGGAGATTTAATACGCCGCACGCACAATCGCAAATCTCGTACGCGATGCGGCGCGCGCGCGAAATAATTCAATTCGAATTTATATAAAATGGTTCCCGGTCCCAGCTACCCTCCAACGCGCTACATAGTAATAAGCAAATTGAATAAATTGAAAACGTTAGCATGCGAAGAGGCGAAAGAAATTTGACAGGATATTAAGTCGAAAATTTCTTGCAGACTGTGCAAAAGTGCGGAATTCATAATATGTAGCAGCCGTACTGCTGTGCACTCGTCACATTGCGAGACATTCAAAGGGAGAACTCGTACGTTGGCCATAGCCATTGGCTAGAAGGTATAAAGTTGAGGCGGGAAATGTATGTCTGCCATTTTAATAGTGCCCACCCCACGCGCGTTGGTGACGAAAATACACGGTGCGGCACAAGTCCGTGCGGCATTATTAAAACAGTGCTATAGCCCGGCGCCTTCACTATGGCGCTGGCGGTGGGAAGATAAATAATACGACAGCTCTGCGAGTGGTGTGCGAGATGCATGCAGTACGTTTTGCGCGCGTCATGCGGGCGCGTCTCTCGAGGCCAAGGAATATGTGGACCTCATATTCATAGTGCTGCTATAAAGCACTACTCACATAATAGTTGACGGGCAGAAAGTTGCATTTTTCTTATTATTGATGAATAACGCCAAAACCATGCAGTACAATAAATTTGTTTTATATAAAATATAATTTTGTTATGAATTTGGTCATTGTTAGACTGATAAATGCATTTTGGTGGTAAATAAGTATGCAATCGATTGTTATTTAAAATTATGACAGGAACGCATTGACCACGTCCGAATCCTGTTCGTTGCGCTCACATTTTATGCATTCCCATGACAAATCATCGGATGTTTTGCATCAATGCGCGTTGTACGTGCGATGAACCGTTTGTGAATGCGCGGCCCTAAAGTTCGTTAGTCGCACTCGCGCATGCAGTTTGCCGTGCGTAATTGTGCATTCGAGTTGCATCACTGCATGCAAAAAAGCGGATATTCAAAATAATTTATACCACTTCCAACTAAATAATAACAATACAAATATGAAAAATCTAATTTTTTTTAAATAAAATTCATTTTAAACATAATATATTTACATTTCTTACAAATTGTACGCAACTTTGAGTTCTTCTCGGAAATTTATACGAATCGCTTTTAGGCAAATAAATTTTTTTATGCACGATTCAATCTTTTTGTGTTCTTTTACGTTTTCTTCGATGCGCATAGAACATCTATATCGTCATGGGAATAATAATGTAAATACGAACATACCGGCATGCGTGGTGGGATTCGCGCAGCTCATATTTACCCCAAAACCCGTTTATCTTATTTTCTTATTCGCATAAGCCGAATCCGTATGATCGTCAATGTCAAACTTCTATGTGGTGTGTTCTGTGTGTACGCAAAGTATAGATTTAAGCGGAAGTCGCCTTTCTGCGTGGTGCGGCGAAAACACATTTGCGCGAAAAATCGTCCAGAGCGCGCCACCGCGTAACGAACGCAGCATCGGATAAATAAATCGAAAAACCACTACACGCCCACGTGTGCGCGAAGCGATATTTAGGGGCGGCTGTTGTCAAAACGCAGAGGAACGCATAAAAGACTGCTGGCATGTCGACGCCTTGCGCAAATACACGCAAATATGTTTCGGCATCTTGTGCTGGATCGCATCGTAAATCCGAATGTAGTCTGCGGTTGTGTTTGCGGGCGGACGCGAGGTGAAGAAGAACTCGCTGGCGGTTTCGGGGCAGAAGCAAGTAAAATCTAGCGCTAGCGTATGTAAAAATGCGCGTGCGAATAACACACGTAGCATACGTATCGTGCTGCCAATATTCAAATATATTTTCAAATATGTTTGCGTGAATGTAGAGAGATAAAGACAAAGTGGGACATGTACCGAGGCATATAAAATATCGCACTTTGCCATCTAAAAAGCTCTAATTTAAATCCAACAAAAATTATTCCAAATCAAGATTTTAATTAATTTGCGCAATTTTCAAATGGGGATGTTTTTTTATGTCGTTGCCCTACGTAATTTGTGTATAGCACCCGAGTGCAAGTGGGCATATACATTACCTGCATACAATTGCCGCCACGTATCTTTCCATTTGCGGAAAGCGAAAAAGGAAATCACCATAGAAATGGTCCAATGAACACGTTCCCGTATCTATATCAGCGGAAAACGTTTATGCTGCCCTCCATCGTGCTAACATTTTGTATATATCAGTTCGCGTGTGAGCTTTTTTGCGACCCTCGGCGCTTTACGCCGAACGTGCCGTTGCGTTTTCGGTGGTCCGCGGACTACCGCGCGACCATGGGGCGGCGACAAAGACAAAAGGACGATTTAATGGATTATGGCATGGCACGCGCACGCTTATACGAAGTATACATGTACATTCATATATATTCACACCGAAAACGTCGGCAGATTGCCAGATTGGCTAATGTTCTAATTTACTACGCGATCACGTTTACTGCGCTTTCAAATTTATGCGCCCTCCATTCCTTTCCTGCGCAAGGGTTAAAAATTGCGCCATTCAATTAAATCGAGATTATTAGGCAACTGAATTACAACTGATTTTAACCCGTGTGTAATACTTTTGTAAATTTCTGACTCGATTTTTATCCTGTTCAAAATTGAGAATTGTAAGAATTCACACATAAATAAAAATTAATCTTAGAAAAAGGATTTATTTTAGAGCATAAACTTCATACGTGATGCAGATAAAATTTATTGTAAAGAAATCAACTACACGCCTGGCTTTTGAGAAGTCAGCTGAAAGCTGAAACTTTTTGGTGGACATTTTTTCTTATACATTCCAACCGCGTTTTGTTGCAAATCTACGGCAGAGACGTGAGAACTTCATCTATCACACGTATAATAATGAACGCAGCTCGCACGCAGCGCACGGCCACGAATCGCTCGAAACTTTCGGCCATAATTCATAATCATGCGTTTTTTATTCAGCCGAATGGCGTGCGCGCCTCTGTTTTGTGCGTCTCGCGTGCGACTCCGTGCTTGCCATTTATGTAAATCGCCGCGATGCGATAGGGCGAAAGAGCCAAACGTGCGACGTTAGGTACCTAAGCTATACACACGTGAAAGGCAAAGGCATACATATACACAAAATTCAGAATTCAATGCTGCATGAATGTGCGCTGCGACCGCCAGCAATGTCGTCGTCGTCGTCGTCGTCGACGGTGGTGAACCAATTAACGTCAGAAACAATTTCGTCATTAAGGGACCAACAGCGGTACGAAATTGAGAGATACGTTTTGTCTCTCCAGCCATCAGCACAAAAGCAAATTAACTGCACGAAAGGATGATGCACTGACGGGGGAGCGGGTGTATAAAGGATATACCTGTAAAGGATTCGGACGATGACTTTGCAAAGGATAATAAGGGTGTTACGGCGTACGTGCGTTGATAACATGGGATAAATATATAAAACTGACAAATATTACATAATCATACGAGGTGTATCAGATCTAAAATTTGATAATTAGGATTACTAGGAAGTTTTTTGGTTAAAAAAGGTTTTATAAACTTTGGGTCTCTTGGATTAGATACAACGTGACATAATTTGAAAGTCCCTTCGTAGTAACAAAAATCCTTTTTCGATTTGCATAAAACACGAAGAGCTTTCTTACGGGTGCAGTTTTTATAGAAAATAATCCGTTTTGTTAGAAAACTGCGGATGCGCTTTTCGCGCATGTATAATACTTCCGCGCTGGGTGTGGTGTGCAGTGTCGAACGTCCGACGATGTCGTGCATTTCCGCAAGGCACGTTGAGTTTAACGCAATTTATTAGCGCGCATTTCGGGGGAATTAAGTTGCATTAGCGTGCGGATGACCTATTAGTTTGCAACGTGGCCACTTGCCGCCACCGCCAACGGCCACAATTTTCAGGACAACTCTACATGCTAAATTTATTAAATAATCAAA
>JARJDR010000834.1:0-23780 GCA_030264135.1 Myllaena sp. GC000078
AAGTGGTTAACGGTTACTCGTCAACGTCTAACGTCACCTCGCACAGGATGCGTAACGTGACACTTCGATGCGCTTCTGGCGCGGTCAGCATAAACGTATCATAATATAACAATATGTCTCCATCGGAGAGATTATGTTGATGGGGTAGAATAATGAAATCTCCTCCTTATTTTGTTGGTTGAACGGCAACATGTTTCGAAGATACAATATTTCGATATTCTATCAAGTCTTATTGTAGATTTGATATAGCTGATTCAAAATGATTAAATAAAGCAAAATTCGTAGATAAAAATTAGTAATGTGACATATGCTAAGCGTTGCTACCCAATCAACAAAATAAGAAGATTGAACGCTTCTAACAATAAGTAGTTAACTGATAATGTTTAAAAACATAGTATAGCCACCAGTCATTTACGCAGAATTTAATCTGATAATGTAGATGCATTCCACAAACTGCATAACATGATAATGAATAATGACACAATTGAAAATAGCGAATGGTCTCTAATCAGCGACTACCATTACTGGAATCATTGAATTATTCTAAAGGATGTTTATGAAAACATTGTGAACAAACGAATGCAATGAATCAGAACGTATGTACTGACAATGAGCAACAATACATTGCGATTCATTGTAGAATGATAGTAGAGAAAATAGGTATGCATTTGGGGTTTGGGGTTAGAGAAAGAATAGGCCGACTTATGAATATTAAAATGCTACGCATACATGTTAAGCGTTTGCCATTTACTGATAACATTTTATGAACTTCAGACTTTATGAATTTTAAATTAAGAACGAAATTAATTGTTTGATATGAATATTTACCTCACTCTCTCCAATATTTTGGTGGTCATTTCAATTTCATTTAGACATGGTGATTAGTATGTTTTAAAGATAACAATTTATTGCGTACGCATAGGTATGTTGCTTGCGATAATTAGGTGATATTCAGTGGTACGACTTCGGCATGCATAAAAATATTGTCCTAAAATACACAACTTCAGATGATTACAATTGATGTTGTATACCGTATAGCGAAAACGGTGGTGCACAATTATTCAATTTACGACTATGTATTATGTTTAAGTATGTGTAATTTTTCGTTGTAATACAAACCACGGGCGATTGCATTAAGGTTTATGGGCCGCGCGGCTTTATCGTATTTTTATAAATTCTATGTTGTGATGCAAATTTGTTGCTAAGCGTATGCTAATAGCCGAAAAATCGTTTGTTGCTGTCGGTCGCTATTGCAGCGCTGCCCCGCTATTAACAATACTTATATGAGGACAGTGCATACCGCCGGCCGGCTACTCAATTGTAACGAATCAATTCTTTCGATAATGAGTTGCGCGTATTAGCATATCGATTAGTTGTCGAGTTTTATGTTTCTAGTACACTAGTTCATTCTAGTCGTATAAGTACTCGTATAAATTTGGCACACAATTTTTTATAATTTTTCAATAGATACGTACATTATTTGTAAAATATCTTTTCTTCTTTGATTCTAACTGGGATGCTTAAAAATATTATCGAAACTGCCTAAACTGCCGAAACCAATGTTCATTTTGCGCTTTAATAAAGCCGAAAACGAAATGTTACCAATTAATTGATTCTCAAAATTACGCGTTTTAGTCCCCCCTGCCATTTGCTAATTAATTTAATTAAGAACTGATATTAAATTTCATATAGACCAACCCATACACACAAGAGGTAGAATTAAAAAACCGACTGCGCTTGTTTTTCGTCTGCACTTGGAGCACACAATTCACGAATAAAAAGAAGTTAAAAAAGAAAGTGCGTTGAAACATTAAGTGTATGTATATCATTGGATTGCCCAGGCGTTTGTGTGCGAGCGATGCACACTTTTGTGTCCTGCCGGCAGGCGCATATCGCTCACGCGTATGAATTAAATCAACACATGCACGTACACACACACACACACACACACACACACACATTATATATTATTTATGTTTGGTATAATATATATTTTTAGGCTGTTGGAAAATTCCATGGCGTACGTAAGCGTGATCTAAGTTCACTCAATTAAACGTTTTGTGGCACGCTAATTAATTAAATAGACGCCTGCGCGCATCGCACCGGGGATTGAATAATTGGAGAAATTCATTCACACGCTGCACAAGGTGCGCGCGCGTGTGTGTTTTCTTACAACTTGGCGCACTTATTATTATTATATCCATACGCCGTGCAAGCGGTATATATGTATATAATATTCATTTATTTATTTTCGTGTGTCTGTGTGTGCGTACACGCGCGCAGTTTTGCTGATGATAATTGTAGTCTATAATAAAGAGTTATAGCAATCGCAGTGAATGCGCTTCGAACGCTTGCAGTTTATGATTTGCTTCTTCTTATTATTATCATGTTATAGATCAGACTCGCACGGCGCCGGGCGGTGTTGATGTGGCGATCCCCCGATTTCTACTGAAGCAACTTTTCTTGGACAATGGCGACGCACGTAAGTACCGACATGATTCAGTACACCATCCCAAATTTCTCGCTGGTTAGCATCAAGGACTATAACAACCGGATGCAGTTTACGAGCATCGCGGTTTATGCCTCTCTCACTCTTAACCGGATCCGAAGCGTCGCTTATTAATTTTTGCTTCGTTTTATATTGGTTGCAGCATTGCAGAGATAGATCTCGTAGGAGGAATTGTGCAAGGCAGAAGACGCCGGTGAGAACGCTGAATGACAAGGTATGTATCATCGCGCCGATCATGCTGCATTTATGATCAAATTTATATTGATATGTGCGATAGCACATCCCATCCGGCCAGAACGTGCGCGCCCGCGCCCCGTCGCATACCGATATTTGTAAATAAATTTGATGACAACGTGATACGTAGCGAAAGTGTACTGTGGTGCAAAGGTGAACGTATACAGTAACACCAACATCGAATAGAATAGTTGCAAAGTTGCAGAAACTCACGACAAAACATCAATAATACGTGGTTAATAATTGTTTTGCGCGGGGCGGTTGAGAAAATCGAATATAAAATCGAGTTGGAAGGCCAACGACTTTCTCGTCGAATAACCCCGCGCTCGGATTATTAAATAAAAGAAGGGAAAAACATTTTTACGTAACGCTAATTTGTCCAGCACTTGCTGCATGACGATTTTATTCGCGCGCATACTTTCTAAACGTCGCGACTTAACGAAATAATATCAAAGTTATTGAATGCAGCCCTGTCTGTCGACGTTGCGAACAACAATCAAATTCCACGCACCCATGTTTTTGAGATATTTCTATGCGGGATAATGGGGGATTGTATGCGATGGTATTCATACAGAGGGCATAATATTAAAACGCGATTTTCGTAAACAATTGACACGTTAATGTTTATTGTTATATTGAGGATTCAATAAACAGTACCCTGATTCATCACGGAATGTTGGATTGAACGTCTTGTAAATTGATTGTGGAAATCAAATGTTCAAACAATCAACAGTGACTCAATTTTTGGAATGTTCTATCTATTAGGCTTATGTGCAAGAGGATAATTCGACTTGAACTAAACGCTTGCTCAAATAATGTTAATAATTAATTAGCATGAATTAATTACATACTTTGGATTTAGATTGATTAGAATACAGTTTCTAATACACTACTATTATTTTTTAAATATTAATTCCTTTTGGATCAATTAATGGCTTGAGTTAGCAAACTCAGGTGGAATGTAAGGCTTTAAGATCAAATTTTATTTCATTTGAATAAAATTACAAAAATAAGAGGTTGAAACAACTATGCGCAGACGCCTTTAAGTATAACTTATTCATGAATCGATGGATGCAGTGAATGTCATGCAATAAGCCGTGCGAGAACTATTATTGCATTTCGAAGAAGGCGCATCGTCGTAGAGACAGAGAAGGGTGTGCCCGACAGAAATTTGCATGCGTTCGGCGCCGCTTCCTTTCGTACGAGAATATTATACATAGGTACATATAATGCAGGTTCTTAATATTTACACATATAATTATATTATGCTGACTATGTAGAAGATAGATAATATCGCGTTACCCGTGCGAGGTAACAATAGATGCGAGGACATCCAGGCGCATCACTTGCACTCCGGCCTTTGCCTAAGCAGGTTGATCAATCATCCCTGCACTTAAGCAGATCGACATAAGTAATAAGTTAACATTGTAATCAAGTGTTCGTTACAATTAATTTGTGTTCAACTATTAAAAAACTATTCAATCAACATTGTAACCGGTGCCTGTTTAAAAAACCCCAACTCAGCCCCCGGTTATATAATTATATGTATAGGTATGAAAGAGTTTTATAAGCACAAGCGTGCATAACGCATACATAACGCATGACACTCACGCGAAATTGTCTTGATGTCAAAGTCACAATAATGAAAATATTCGCGTCAACAACGGCCGCTGAATGCGTACGCGCCATGCAGATGAAAATAAGTTTTCGTCGCGTCAACGGCTGTGCTGCGGAGTGTTGCTTTCGACGATTTCCATTAACAGCTGAATCTCTTAACCATCGCTCGGTCTTCGTTCGCGCCGATGATGCATGATTGCATTTGTGCGTGCGCATTATTTGCATTGCGTGCGGGGCGGCGCCGGCGCCGGCGCGGCGGTTTGTGGCGCTGCGGCATGGCGCAGCGCGCGGGACTTAAAAGCCTTAAAAGTTAAGTCGTTCGCGCACGCTACACACGCAGCCACGCATTGTGCGCGAGAGAGGCGGGCAGCACACACTGGCGCACACTGCCGCACACACATTCTTGTCGTCGTGACTCTCCAACGACGCGACGGGCGGCGGGCGAGTCGTCGTCGCCGCGCGGCCGCGACCAGCCGCGACTTAAGTCAGTCGGTGCAAGTCGGTGTCGGTCGCGTCAGTTGATTCGCGAAGTAAGAGCAGCGCAGCTCGACGACGCTCGTTCGGTGTGTTGTTTCGCTGCCACGGGCTCGCGCATGTCACGCCTGCGCTGCCTGCCTGTGTCTCTTCAGCGCATGCACAGTCAGTCGGTCGGGTTTCGATTTCGCTGTCGCGCCGCCGGCGCCGCGCTGCTAGTTACTTGAAGGTATCGGAAATCGCGAAAGGTGAACGCGAGTTCTTGTTTTGCGAGCGTGCGTTGTATTTGGTCGGAAGCCAAAAGTCACGACGCTGCACACGGGGAGGCTCTCCGTACCTTCGCAACCCGATTACCAACCACTGAATCGATTCGAATACATACTTGCAACATTCATGCGGAGAGCGTTCGGTTAAAAGTGCTATCCGTTCACATATACGCACACTCTTCGGCGCGCGTTCAGCTGCGAATACAAAGAGCACCAACTTGGAAGTAAATTAACAAAGGTCAGTAGCTATAAATGACAACTTCCTATATCAGCGCTGCGCACATCAAGTTAACCAATGTCGGTGTAGATAGCCTAGCATAGACTAAGGCGCACTAAGATTGGAAAAATAAACAAAGCGAACGTGATTTATAGCCGCGAGTCTTAATGCGGATACATTTATTTCACTTGTAGTTACTATTGCGATTGCTTATACTATTCATGGACTCGCGATGGCAGAATTGCCGCAAGCAATTCGGAGTGCACAATTAAAATGGAATTTAACTACTTATGCGATTATCTAATCGAATATGCAATTGCTGAACGTCGCCGCCCGAGTGGACGTTCACGTTCCATCAGGTACTACTATTGCAATTCGTTGAATTACGTGCGTTGCGAATGATTGCGAATCATCTAGGGAGCGCCCGCAGCAGTATATGCACGGCTAAGTAATTCCAATAAATACATCATGAAGTTTCGTCACATTCGCGTGTTTGCGTTGTGAGGCACTTGCCAAATTGCGCTCACTAAATATTGAACATTGGGCATGAGGCGTTGATGCCGATTGTGAGCGTTATTTCATCGCAGCTCTCCGATGAAGTGGCGAACGTGTAATTGCTGAAAATGTACGCTCGTTGCGCCAGTGTAAACAAATCGCATATGTATTTTGCAAAACATTTCGCTCGACAAAGTAAAGCCACGCAAAAATTCCTAATTCATCGCATACTTACACGTACATACCATACATCACCCACATAAAGGTGTAGTTTTAATTGTTTCTTAAACATTTTTCGACAAAGGCGCAAATGCAATCGTAAAACACACAACGGTTTGCAATTATGGGTACGCACCAGCGGCGTGCATTTCGCTGCCCGCGATTGCTCTCTTTCTCGTTCATGCCTACTTTTGATTGCAATGCGAAACACACAATGGTAATGCGGGTTTGTTTCGGCGGCGAATTGCGCACGTTAGCGCTTAAAACGCGTCTAATGTCAACATTAGCACATTTCGCCAGCGGTGGTTATTAATTTCATTAAAAGCCTAATCACCAACGAATGCGACGTAAAACGCCACAACACAACATGCGACGAATAAACAACGCACCTTATCGTTGCATGTGCGACGACTACATGATCCACCGCCGCGCCGCACCGCATCGAAGATTATTCCGCGCATATCTAATTCTTAAACGAAATCGTTTCCTCGTGCGTTGTTCGCCGAGGGGGGTAATTTCGCACTTCCTTCATTATATAATTGCGCATCGAACGAATGAATAAACACCGGAACGCGCGGGCATAATCGACATCATAACATTTGCATGCATGCTAATTTTCGGTTCGGATTCTGCTACGTCCGATTCTAGCTAGTGATAGGCACGCATTGCATCCGCTACTGGTTTCGCTCCTCTCTCGCCCAAAGTTCGTACTTGCGCACCTTCAAATTTAATGCATTCCGATTTCCTTTGTTTGCAATTTAATGGCGATTAGCCGTGTCAGCACGTTCATATTGCGGACTCGCTGATATTGTCAGAGATCTCTGCAATGAAGCGAGTCGCCTTTCGGAGGACATTCGCTCTCACAATCAGCAGCAGCAGCTGAAGAAGAAGAAGAAGAAGAAGAAGAAGAAGAAGAAGAAGAAGAAGAAGACATTGAGAGAGGATGTCAGCACGAGAGGAGTCATGCATGTTCATTGGCGCAGCGAGAGAAAGAGAGAGATACCAACGGAATCTGTGGCGACGGGACGCTGGTTGTTTGTGTTCCCTTTAAAGAGGGATTGGCATTGTCGTATGCATGGTGTGTGAGTGTGCACACGGCATGTAAAAGTTGTAGCGATTAATTATCGTCAATTTGCTAAATATATTCCGTGTCGTTGCGATCGAGTGGCACAAGCTCTCGCTTCGCTGGCCGTTAAAGGTTAGCGCGTGTTGCGCGAACCTTCGCGACGTGCGCGCGCGCGCACACACACAAAACACGCTGCTTATCTGATGTTGTCATCGTCAGTGCGAACAGTGCGGATAATTGAATTAGCGTTTGCGGGTGCGTGGTGCACTCTCGGAATAGAGCACTCATTCTCAGCAGGGCGGTTGCGTGTCCGCAGAACACTCGTTGTATGACTGAGGACATTCGTTTAATTCGTGAATGACGAGTACGTTAACTACGCTTGATATATACTTGGCGCAAATCTTTATATGATTGCAGACCCGACGAGGAAATATGTAGTTGAATCTTGGAAATATGCGCGCAATTGTGATCAAATTTACGTGAAGTAATTTCAGGCAGAATTGTTTCATTTAAGCTACATTTGTAATATATGTATTGTTACTTCGATTGGATTAATTTAGTTTGGCATACATTTAATTAGCACTTCTTGCATGTTTATATTAAGGAAGGAACATGCTATAATTATAAATTGCCAAGGATTGTAGCGTGTTTTAAGACATAAATTGATTAATATTTTAATTTCAATGCCGCGTTTTTTTTTCGGGTTGAATTTGCTATGAAATGTTTGCGACAATGAGAAATATAATAGTTTCTTTCGAACCGAAATTATCTTTACACGTGTTTGAAATATCTAGACAAGTAGCAGAACAATTCCTTCGAGTTTCGTCCCGATTGTATTTCCTCGGAAGCCTTATCAACGATTAGTAGTCGCGTTGTGCATGCGTTATAAACAAAGCAAAATAATCATATCGCACTGCATAGTAGTGCGCCGCGGTTTTATGTTTCCTCGATAATCATTTCCGGCGTTACGGCTATCACCATTTGATTTTATACTCATATTTATATCATCACGAGCGTTTTCTATTCACCGTGTACGAAGTTAAATAACCAAAGTTACATTACGTATACGTGCGTAGGTGTAAGCACTTCTTCGACAGGATAGAAGAAAAAAAGTACGAACGATCGATGGTTCGTAACTGCGGCATAAAGTCTTTGCGATACTTCCGTTTATTTTGATTTTAATGTATACTTGCAATCAACATCGCTACGTATTACGACAATAACTATGAACTGGAATTCATTCTCGTTGCTTGCCTATCCATGTATGTGCCAAGCCAACAAATAACACTGTTTTATTTAATTCGAATGCGTATGGCATCAACATAGAGGAAATGCAAATGTAGCGGACGTATTAGAATTCAGATCGATTCGCATTACCAAACTCGCTGCTACCGGCTTTTATAATTCCATGCCACACGCGTGCGCTACCGATAACGAGATGCGTTTCGTTTAAAAGCGCTGCTAGTGCGCAGCGCGCGAGCGTCCGATATGCACGCGAGCTTCATGTTTCGCCAGTTTTAAAAGTGAATGATGGAAAGTGCGTCTAATATATGCCATCGGTTAGTTTCGATGTGCCGACACGCGTCTTTCTAACGATTTATTATTGTATTCTCCGTTCGCATGCACACATGCAGGCACAAACATCGCCTCAAAGCGATCCGTGTAATAAATACGCTAAATCAGTGTAATATTCGTTCCGAAGCTCTTATGAATAGCTTGATTAAAATTGCTCAAATCGTCCTAAATAGTTCGAGACGACCGCGTACATGCCGGTTTCACTAAAACGTTTAAAAGCGCGCACTTACAACAATCGCACACACACACGCGCACGCACACACACACACACACACACACACACACACACACAAAAAGCCAAACTTGGGTATTTCGCACACGACGAAACAACGAAATTGATCCCGATAAGTTTTGCTTTCGATTACTATATGTCTTCGTATCGGTCCCCTGACTATTACTTTACCTATACTAATTGGTTCAAAACGCCATGAGTAAGCAATTGAATTATTTATAAAGTAACAACAACTGAAAAATAACGCCCACCGTTGTCATAGAAAGTAAAATAGTATAAAAAACGTAACCGGCGCTATGTTTTGTGGAATTAATTATTCATGAAATTGTCGTTTTGCGGGCGCCTGTGCGACCACACACAACAGTGCCTAAATTTCAAATAATCGGGCAGCATTATTGTGCGCGTCGGATATGTGGTGTAATTTGTACGTCATAAATTTGCGTGTTTGCATATGTGTGTGCGGGTGGTGACTGATTATACACTTTCGATTAGGATGTTGAAGGTAGTGCTGTCGAATGTCAATGCGTTACTAATGGCTCAAATTCACTGGAATGATCTTGAAACGATACGCGTGAGTCATCTCGGTGTGTGGCGAATCGGAGGCTAAATTAACTCAGCCACACTACGCATGCTACGACTATTTCTAGCACACGCTAAGAGTATTCTTATCACAATGTTCTTTGCTGTTCACGTTGTTCCTCAGAGTATCTTGATTAATATCTTTTTGTTAAATTAAAATTGTTAAACTATAATAGCGTTACAATTTGTACACGTGCTACAAGTACACAAAAAAACTAATTACCATCAATGCCAAAATATGCCTGCATATTACTTTCACCTGCCATAAATCAGGCTTGCGAAGTCGACGCCACCGTTGGCACCAGACGAATCTTGCAAATATCAAGTGTAAATATTTGCATAATTCGCCGATTTAAACAACATTGGTCATATATTATCATTATATGATCCAAATGGAATCTCGTTACGAAGTTTAACAAAAAAGAAACAAATTATGCATGAAACGGAACGCCTCAAAATATAGTTTGGAGAATGAACTTATGCCATTTCTCAACTATGTGCGAGGAAGAACCGCAGATGCGAGCGATTAATTAATAAACAGCTCGAATATTTTATGTAAGTACGATTTTTGCTTCGAATTTAACATCATGCAATGCAAATAATGTAATATCTACAGCGTAATTATGCAATTCATCGTTCGTGCCGGTTTTATTAACGAGAGAATAGCAGCAGCGCTCTTTTCTCGTCGATTGCGACTTGGACAAGATGGAGAGAGAAATAGAGACTTCTCATTCAACGACATGCATTTCGGCGCACCGCCGCGCCGGAATGGGTGTTTAGGCAAAAGTGGAGCGGAATAATCGGAATTACAAGTGTAGTAATTCTGGTGTGGCGGCGGCGGCGGCGGCAGCATGAATTTAAATGGCTAACTGGACATGCACGCTGCGCGACGGCGTGTGGTTTTCCGTTTTTTTTTTGTTTTTGTCGTCGACGGTGGCCGCATAGCGCAAAATGTGTAACGCGATGAACTCATAGTTGTATCGTTGTTACGATGTACGAGAACGTAACGAGCGCAATTCGCATTTGTCTGCGCTGAATACACGCGAATTGGCGCATTTCCCTCCCGCGCGTGGCGCCTTCAATTGCGGCTGAAGGGCCGTCCGCCGCGGTAGCGCATCCGATATCATCCAGCATCGCGCTTAGTTGCGGAAATCGTAAAGTGAGCGTCGATTGCACAGAAGGCGTCGCCGGCGCCGCGCGCAACTGACGCATCTGGGCTATATGGCTTCGCTCTCGTGTCGACCTCGGAGCTATGACTAACACGCCGCTGATTTACATTCGCGAGTTGAACGTTTTCATTGTAACGCATGATGAGACGCTCATTGTCTCGGCCGCGAATCGAACAAACTTGTGTAGTAAGTCGATAAGTCGTTGTCGTTGCTCTTTTTTTTTCATTGCTCGCGCGCGTTTTATTGCTTTTATTAGGTGAGTCTCTCTCGCGATGTTTATTGTGTTTTGAAAACAAAATATTGTAGGTACATGCATGCCGACAGCGACGCTCGTTTGCAATAATCATATCTCGTTCATCCTTTGTACGAGCGATTCCGAGTAGTAAAATACAATAAAACAAAATAGTGTCATGCCGAATGAAAACGAAACAAAGAAATTGATTCGTGGGCGAGCACCATAGTTTCTCCCTGCTTCTGCCGGCCGACATCTTCATTGCGTTATCCGCTCATTATGTAAATGCCATGATTAATTGGAATTTGCATTTCGTTTTCTATTTTCTTTGGCAGCCCAGATATAAGTAATAATCATGGCGCTGTCAACCCCGATTGTTGCCTATGTTTTGTGTTTGCTTGCGTGCGCTTGATATATCTATTACGAGTCGTATATTGTGCGCTGTGTAATGAAAACCCGCGCATGCAGTAATGATGGAAAGTTACATTTCAATCAATCTAATCAAAAGATCAAATGTGAAGTGGCTTAAAATCGCTGGATTTGATGGATTTGTATGGAATACAAGACCGAAACCGACGTGTTCGCTGCGTCGCTGGCATGGTCTGGAATGCATTTAAATCCGAAGCGTATGCAGCACAGCACGAACAAATCACTTCGTAAAATCGTGCCGACATGCGCCGCTAAGACGCGATGGCATTTCAGCGATTTGCAAACGGGCGCAGTGCACTGCGTTCAGCGCTGCAACGCGTGATTTCGCGCATTACAAGATGAAATTGCCAAGCGCGAATCATCGTAAAGCCGATTAAAAGTACTGCTATGCAATCAAAGTTCGCCGGATGAAATGAGATAAACGCCTGGATGTAATAAATCTCGCCAGATGCGGGCGCCCAAGTCAAAAATTCGCACCGAGCGGGTTTAGGTCATTCGCTCGGAGGACGGGAACGACGCGAACTGCCAGCCGACCACACCGCGTGCATTGTTGGCGGTGGCCCGTTATTCGCGCGCCGCGCGCGACGCAGCAACGCATAACGGGCGCGCACTTGAAATATCAGGTCAATGGGGAAAACTCCGATGCGATGGCTGCACGCGCGATGCGCGCACGCAGCGCAATTTTGACGAGCGCTCAATTTTGCATCGGCGCGTCTCTTCTTGCACTTGCGTCTTCGACGGCGCGGCAGCAGCGTTTTCTCGCTGACGCACGCACGTCAATTACGCTGCGTGGCGCATAATATTGCAACAAACGCGCGCGGGTACGTATGCATCGGTTTTCTATTTAACATTTTCGAGCCAACAAGCGAAACCGCCGAATTCGCATTTCTGCTTGCGCAAACACACCGAGATGATGATGATGACCATGATCATGGTGAAGTGTATGAGCATGCGATGCGCTCGCTTATCTCGAGAAATTGCCGACTGTTTGCGAAATCATACGTATGTGCATAACTGCTAATAACATCGTTTACGAATACTCGCGCGCGGCGCAGAATTCGCAAGTTCGGCATCAAGTTCACCGCTGCTTTGTTGCGTTCGGCAAATCGCTTTCTTCGTGGCCGCTCGCGCTTATCGATTTCACGAAAGCGCACACAAACGGTCCGATATATAGAAATCAATGCATGCGAACCAAAGCAATTTGCACACGAGAACAACAACAGCAGCAACAGCAACAAAATGCACGGGAATCGACAAGCGAGCAGCAATCGAGCCCCGCGTGCTGCGCAGTGCCGGCTAATGTGCTTAGCCGTAATTGTGCAACGCTGGAATTCGCGTACGCTTGGAAATCAACTTTTCCGCATGCAATTAATCCTTTCATGGATTTCTTTAGGCATTTGCATATTCAAATTTCATTGCGATTGCGCAATGGCCGCCGGTTTTGTTGTCCAGATTCCATTCGATTGACCTCATATAACAAGCGCAATTATGAAACAACAACGCTCGTCGGAAATAAGTGCAGTCTGACGGCCGTGCGGAAAGTTCACATCGTGCGCACGGCTCGGATCGTATATATCAGACGAATTCACGCCCGGCTCTGTTTGCTCACTGTTGCAGATGTTGCGTCAGATATTGCGCGACCTGTACGTGGATCCAGAGCTGCTCTCCTCGTTGGAGGAGACCGATCGACAGGCGCTCTTTTGCAAGATGCGCGAGGAGCAGGTGCGCCGCTGGCGCGTCTGGGACGAGTTGTGCGAGAAAAACGCGGCGAATAACCCGCGCTACATGCAGCAGCAGCAGCGCGAGCCGCCGGCGGATGTTCCGCGCGCGAAGAAGTCTGTCTCCTTTCTGAGCGGCCCAGACGGGAAGCCCTGGGTGTGGGTGATGGGCGAGCACGAGGACGATATGACCATTGACGAGATCCTTAAGCGCGAGGAGATCGAAAAGGCGCGCGCGCTCGCTGAGCGCGAGGCAAGCGCTCTGCGTCAGCAGCTCATCGACTGCATCACGCCGCAGATGGACGAGGAGATCTATTGCTCGGTGGACGCGCAGGACAAAAAGCTGATGAAGCCGCCGGTGCCGATGCGTTTGCTCTCCGCCAAGGACCACTATCAGATCGGCCACTATCCAAACAACAATACGCAAAACAACCAGCTCCACTACACCCACCACCCAAATGTGTTGTCCGTTAACAACAACAACAACAACAACAACAACAACAACAATAAGTTCAGCAATGTGATAGATACAAATAACGCGCTGAATGAACGCAATCGTACGACCCCCACGAAGAAGGTGGCGCAGAAGGTGGCCATGTGGGAGGCCATGTGGGAGCGTCGGCTCACCGAGGAGCGCACGTGCGAGATCCTGCACTCGATCCAGTCGCGCCGCATGCAAGCCGCCAAGGAGGCCGAGGAGAACGAGAAGCGCGAGGAGTTGTTCTGGAAGGAGCAAGGTATGTTATTTATCGCTTTTCCTTCAACAACCCAATCGGTAATGCAGTCAGTGCACGGTTGTCGATGCACTCACAATCAGAGTAGCAACGTGGAAATTGTCTGATATAGGTTGTGTTGTGCTTTGGATATTCTCAGAGCGAAAGGCCAAAGAGGCTGAGCAGCAGATACGCGAGATCGCACGCAAAGCGCGCGAGGAGCACCGACTGACGTCCACCTGCATGCTGGAGATGGAGCCGGCGTACAGCGCTATGGCGCCGGGTGTGCCGCCTGGCCGCCATGCCGTCATCGAGTGGTTCCGCAAGGATCAGATCTCCAAGCTGGCCGGACTCAATCGATTGGACCATGTCGAACCGTACTTCCACGGTGAGCTGCTCCGCACTGCCATCGCCGCTCCGGTATCTATAATATATTTGCTACCTTGCGCTACTTAGGTTTAATCACGAGGAGCGAGGCGGAAGCCCTGCTTTACGATCAGCCGGTAGGCGCGTTCCTCGTGCGCTTGTCAGAGCGTCTTTGGGGCTACGCCATCTCCTACAGGGCGGTGGACAAATGCAAGCACTACCTCGTGTCGGCCGTCAGCACGTACTCGTTCCTGGGCACCAATAAGGTGGAGCACAACTCACTCGGTAAGTGGCTGCAATGTACAACGGTAAACCTAATGCCCCCATCATCGTGTCGACGACAAAACCCAACAGCAAGAGCCAACAGCTGGTGGCCGCGAAGACGACGATGATGATGATGATTTGCACAATCTGTGCACCGCGCGGGCCGTTTCTCCACTCGAACGGCGCGTCGATGACCGTTGCACAATCTGACGCCAGAGACTCAAGTGCAATCGGCTGTCTAATTAATTCGCGCGATGCGCGCGTAGCGAGCGTGCGTTTGCGCATCGTGATACCACACACTTCGTCGTTGAGGTGCAGGAAGCCTCGGACAATCGCATTGGTGTGTGCGGACGGTCGCACATACAAGCGCAACTTTCGCCGGTACGCGTCGCGTTTCGTGCCGTTAATTAGACAGCGTCGTCGTCGTTCATCAATTTACTCGCGATGCGCACGTTGGGGCAGCAACACGTCGCCGAACAATGCATTTGATAATGAATTTAGTAATAGTAAAAGCGCTGACGTGTGCACCTTTCTCGGCATTTCCTTCCTTCCGCTTCAATTACATGCCACAACATGCAATTGATGCCTCACGTAATTGCATAACCATGGTTTGTTTGCTTTCTGTGTAGGCGAGCTGATCAATTACTACAAGGAGCACTCGCTTTCCGGCGGAGAGAAACTGATTAAGCCCTGCCCGAGGAAGTGCGATACCGCCATAAATGAATTGTTTGATGTCATGCAATGAGAGGCAATGGAAACGGATTGAGCAACGAATTGTTGTACGCAAAATTCTGAAACCATCGAGCTCCATCTTGATAGAAGTGGACTTCATCTATGTAATATTATTCTTTGTGTTTATTATTTTATACAGTTATGTTATATTCTTGCGCTGTGATTATCCAAATCGGCATTCATCGATTAGAATCGCGATGGTAAATTTCGCGTGCGACTTTTGAGACAAGCAATAGAAAGAAGGGTCAGAAATTTATACGCGCCTCATATTATGATTAAACATGTAAGCACTGAGATTTTTGCTGCGTGCGAGTTGTGATGATGAAATAATTGTACAGGTAGAACATCACTCGCTGTTGGCAAATTGTGATCGCAACGTGAAAATGTACATCGTCAACCGACGGCTATGAAAAATCGTATGTATTATATAATAGTATTTCCTCAGTGAGATTTGCTCGCGACGCCTTTTGTCTTGATGATAATGTGAATTGAAAGCTTGTGTCAATAAATAGTTTGTATATTTTAATTTCCATTAATGTTTTACGTTATATTGAATCAGCTTTAGTATAATATGTTGTTTCGTAGTGCTCGTCCTCGTCATCGTCAATTTCTGCTGGTACACGCATGCATTCTTCTTTCCCTTCTTCTTTTTCCTCATCTTTGAAAGACTTGAAATCCACAGCTGTCATTTGCACATCGAGGAGTTCTTGCTCGACGATTTCAAGATTTTTGCCCAATTCTTGTTGGATATTGCTGCTTAATCGATTGAAGCGCACTATGTTACCTTTGGTGATTTTCGTAAAATTCGTGCCAACTTGCACTCGCATATCGTGCAACTGGCACCGTATTTCGGCGGTTGCATTCGCTACCTGCGCCTCGCATTCACTTGCAACCTCCTCGACCAATTGCATCAATTCCGCCGCGTCGATAGAGTGCAGGTCTTCACTCTCGCGTTCCTTGTGATCACCGTCGTCAATTCCAAACACATCTTTCCACATCTCCTTCTCACTATCGTAGTTATAGCTCTCGAACACTTTATGTGGCTCGTTGAGATGCTTCGCGGCGCATGTCGTCAAGTTGCTCTCCTTACGCGCCAAGGCGACGGGTTGCGTTAGTTGGCTAGGTTTGAACGATCCGAGATCCGTCGATTGTACGGAATCCTTGCGCTCGAAGCGAATGCAATTCACCGGTGCATTGTGCGTTCGCACTCGAACGCGTGGAGCGTTCAGATAGCGCATGTCGACGATCACAATGCAGCCATCATCGGTACCGAGCACCAGCTCGCTGTTATCCGGGGTGAGCGTGACGCATCGCACGCCGTGGAACATATGCGCGACGGCGCAGTCCTTATAACGCATATCGTAGATGCGCAACATTTCATTATGGCCGACGGCGACGAGGAAGTCGTCTTGCGCGAAGAACGACATATCGGTGACGGCGCCATCGTAGCAGTGGCTTTTGAACAGCAGCTCGCCGGCATTACGGTCCCACGCGCAGATGGTGCCGCTGGAGGTCGCGCCGGCAATGTACGGGTTCTGCAGATGCATCGCAATCGCGCTCGTCGCGCACTTGTTGCCGGGCATCATGTACGATTCTTGGAGGCCATTCGTCGCGTCAACCACATATATCTGGGCGTTGGGGCATGCTACCAGCACAGAGGCGTCGTGCGGTCCACAGGCGATCCGGTCCACCGGCGGCAGCTCGCTGGTGACCAGCACCGACGAGCGCACCGAAATGTCATAATTATAAATGGCGCCCATGGCGTTAGCGTACATCATCCGGCAGGGATTGGCGTTGGTAAATCGAGCGCATGACGGATCTAATGCGACAATGCCATCATCCCGCATGGGTAGCAAAGTGGCGTTGTAGGAAACGCCTTGGTGAGCATTCGGTCGCAAAAGTACACAATTGCCAGTAGTCGATGTGCCTAAGACGTACTTGTTGTCCGCACTCCAAGACAGATCGGAAAAGCTGGTCAGTGCTGGTGAATCAGATTTTGGCTTGAACATGCGTACGCACTCGCCAGTGATGTGGCTGTGAATTTGGATAGTAGTACTGCCAGAGGCAATCATAATGAATAATAATGCAAAATAAAGTAAATATTAATATGAAATGTATACGGAGCTGTATGTCTGTTGCAACTGACGTTATATGACAGTATTTTTGTTGATTTGACGTATTCTTAAAGCATTTAACTTTTTCGTAACAATAAATTGGTCTTAGCTGGCGTGTGTGACAGGTCAATACTTCTCACTCTCACTCAATACTAGCGCGCTAGTGCGAACGAGACAGAATGATAGCCGCTGACCTGTCACATATGTCAGCTATTGATAATCCAAGTCGCTTCCATAAATAAGTTTATTATAAAGAATTAGTGGTGCAAAATGACTTCATAAATGTGTTTAGCGCCTATTTCTTGTTTTGCATAAGGTCTGTAGAAAACAAAGTTGTATACATAATTCAAAACCAGTGACAAAAGTATCAATTTATTTGCTACCTATGCTTATGAGCTTATTCGTATTGCGAGCGTCATCGCGCTTATTGTTAGTGACACTTCACGTTAATTTGATCGATTAACTCGTCTACGCGCTCACTGACCCCTCTGAAGGTCTTCGGGTCGGGCCCAATCATCTGAATTAACTGCGATACTTCCTGCCGAGAGATTTGTACAAATTTCGCCAATGCTTTCATGCAGCGAAACAGATTCTCTTCACTTGGTTTCTGTTGGAAAAATTGCAGCAACGCCATCGTAAGTTCCACAGCCACATCATCGAATACCTGCGCAATAATAACGTAATGCGTTATTGTATACCATATATTGTTCAGCTGTTGATCCCGCAGAATTTATACTAACCACAGTTTTTATCTCCTTGCAAACTAAATTGTATATGATGGCTGAACCGCGATCTTGAAGTTCGGGCGCGGTGGCAAGCAGCGAATGGACAGCGACCTTCGTAGTAACGCGAATATTGCTCGTATTTTGACCATTGTAGGGCCACTCTGAGATATACAACAACCATTCCGATGAGTTGACATTCTCAAAGAGGTTGCAGACTAGAGTCGCAACAGCCACTTGCTCCTCGTCACTATGTCGATCGATATCGAACGCATAGTTCATCAGAACGTGATTACGCCGATCCTGGTGCAGTAGCAAAATAACATCATCGCGTAAGGCCGCTAAAGCGAGAACATTAAGCGTGCGGACGCGCACTTCCACCGGAAAATGGCCGTCATTCAACAAACAACCTAAAACACGTGGTTTATAATACATATATTGCAAAACCGAAAAGTACTGTATGTACGCTCACCAATAAAATTCAAAAAATTCTCACTGAGGATCCAGCTTCCTTCATTCTCCACAATGAACTTGTGGAGCTCTTCGAGAGAATCGGACTGCTCCTGATTTAGTTGGCCGTCGATTAGCCCGACTAATGCGTCGAACTCCACGTTAACCTGCACAATAAAGACGATTTATGAAATTCACAATTCACAATTTCAATGCGAGTAACACTAACATCCAGTAGCTCTCGGTAAATGATTGGTGGGTCGCGATTCTTTTTGCGTTCTTCCTCTTCCAACCGTTCTTCTTCTTCCAGCTGTGTTGCTTGTTCAGAGGGTGCCAGCTCATTCGCCATGTTGATGTCAGATTCTTTGCTATTTGCTTCCTAAAATAGCAATTACAATCATCACAATGTTACAATCGTATCAAGCATCAAACTTACTTTCAAATTTTGCGTGTTCGCTGGTTTCAGTAATCGTTTAAGCTTCTTCTCGCGTTTGTGCTCTTTGTGGGAAAGTTGCTCTATCAATCGCTTACGACGCTCCTCGTTGAGAAATGAATTATACCTGGCTCAAAATAAGTATTTGTTTTGCATAAAATCATTATAGACATTTACATCAATTTTCAGAACGTGCATTTCATATGTATAAAATAGTTAAATGTAATTTTGAATTAGTTATAGCAAGCATGACTATAGTTTGAATCAGTAAAGGGAACTCAATGACAAGCTTAGGAAAATAAACAAAAAACGAAGTGTGGTTGAAATACATGCAGTCTAATTGTAGATCGCAATGGCGACTTCCGCGTTACCGAACAAAATGTCAAAGAAACAACATTCCAAGTATCATTTCTGATATTCAGTTGCATTTACTTCTAATTGTTGTATTTTGTGTGTGCAACTGAATTAAGCGATTGGAGTTAAAGACATACCTTGTTTCTTCAGAATCGTTAACTTCGCAGTTGACGCCGAGATGCGACGGTGATTGGTGGTGATAGCGCTCACCGATAACCGGCCGTGCGTTTTGTTCCAGTTGCTGAACTAACGGCAGTAAAAGACTATTGCCTAATCTCGTCTGCAGAACTTCGTTTGGCAGCTCGAGAATATATTTCGGGATGCCAGTGCTACAGAGAAACTGCGCCAACTCATCCGAGAAATTATTGCAGTTACGCGTCAGGAGATTATACGATGTTGGACTGTAATCGAATTCACTTGTGTGTTGAAATATTTTTGTAATAATGAGGTAAAACCGCTGTACCTGTAGCTACTTTCGCTAAGACCATTCAAATACTGTGTAAAAACTTGAAATGGTATCTGAGTATCACCTAGTGTAATCTTCTTCAATGGTGGACCCAGTATAGTCGATTCCTGGAATGTAACGTAGTTTTATTTTAAACCTAGAACTACACCCATAACAAAACTCACAATAATGAAAATGAAACTTGAAAACACTGCACAACACAATAGCAATCGATTGCAAAAATACAAGTTCACAGCGCGGCTCAACCACAAATTTTGCCGAGAAAACCACCTTAGCGCTCTTCAAATGAAATGGCACCCACAAGAGGCTCGCATCTCCGCGGAGTTAACGATGTAAGTATATATTTATAGCCGCGAACCTAATTTAGGCAACGCGTCGCCGGAGCGACAAACATTCAAGTGTATTTTTAGCTTATAACGTTTCACTTTTGAGTGTGTTCCGTTCAGATATTTGTAAGGTGCACTTAAGGACAATGAACGCATGGCAAAGTTTTGATGCTCACATAACTTGCGATGCAAATGTGAAATCGAAACTATAATTTCACCTATCAAATGATTTTCAGTGGCGAATATGGCAGTATGGAGCACCAAACGCATTGCGTTTTGCGTAATATTAAACTGCGATACAGCTATATTCTGTAAAAATGTATAAAACCACTGCAACACTGTTACAAATTTGGATGAATAACTTCCATCACCACATTATTATTTTTTTATTCACGTAATGCTACAGATTTTACTGTTAGAAACAATCATACGAGTATTAGTGATTCAGCTCAGGTCTATTTTAAATTGTCAACGCATCAGTAAAAACACGAACATCATATTTAACTCCGGTACACATTTGCTGCTAGTTATTAAACCCTGGATCTCCAGGCTAGACCTAATATGTATACCTTTTCAACAGCGGGGTCTTGCCCGAAAATGTTTCTCAACCTAGCGATTCTCATCTTCTTCACTAGATTTTGTGTTGTTGCAGTAATTTTATTATTGGAAAATAATCCGCTAAATTAAATCAATTTATATGGGGCATCTCTTACAGTTGACGTCGTAGCTTTAGCTTTACTTCCAAGATTTATTAAATTAATATATTTGAATTTAGACTGAAATTTCTTGCGGTTGCTCTGCGTGTCAACTCACTGCCACTCCATCCTAGCGCACAAGTGGGAATGAGACATAACGTTGACATAAAATTGATGACTATTTATGTATTGGGTTGGCGCATAATTATTGCGCGGTTTTTACCGGGCTATTGTTTTCTTTTGGGATTTTTTTAGTATTGCTTCATAAAAGTAATCTTTAGTCTTCCAGGAAAAAAGGCTACCGAAAATCATCTTCATATTCGCCATACATATTATGTTCGCTCAACAAACTTTTCGGTGATGGAAAATCAGCAAAAGTTGAAAGATGGTTCAAAGCGGGCAACACATATCCTGCAGATGAAGATCGAAACGGTCGGCCATCGAATTTCAACGATCAGGTCGTCGTCTCAAATAGAAAGGTGTGCAAACTGGTCCTGAGCTTTCCAACAACAACAATAACAAAACGAAGTGGTCTTCCTACAACGTTCGCGTCAAACTTTCGTCCTCACTGCCAAAAGTGCCTTATCGTTGAAATCTGATGGCCGACCCCTTGTTTCTTCTGCTAGATTTGTGTCTCGTTTTGAACTCTATACAATTTTTCAACATGACTTTTGCTGAATTTCCCTGGCCGAAGAGTACGCGGATATCGCCAAATTACACAGCCGCCATCCTTCCTTTCTCAGGGTGGTAGAGCATAATATGGCGAATATGAAGATGATTTTCGATATGCATTTTTGTTCCTGAAAGACAGAAGATTACTTTTACGAAAAACAATAAACAAAACCACTCATTTTTATAAGAAAACAGCAGCGCAAAAAAAATTTACTCGTAATCTTCTACAAATAGATTGCCTTGCTTCAGTCAAATACCTCAAGAATTTAGTAAGTAAAGTATCTTCTTTTGCAGCTCATGATATTAATCTCCTCAGACTTGATGGATATTTAGCATTGACTTGTGTATGATATGGCATGATGATCTCAATTCAAGATTCAAATTTACTGTAATTGAATGCCATTCTTATCTATTGGCAATTGAAATAAATACATATTTGCAATTTCAACATGCATGACTTTAGTGATGAGGTGCAACTGGGTTATTGAACTGATTATATTGGACTACATCACCATTGGATGAATCATCTCAAGCATTTTTCCTAAACATTTGTAACAAAATGCAACTTGTTCCCATACATTCAATATAACAGAAATAAATCTGCTTTAAAATCAACACATTAATGTTTGACTTACAGGAATGCAACTTTCTACACCGGATGAACCGAAGAAATACTCGCGACTGTATACCACAATTGATGTATGCCACACACCATCAATCTTTTTACCTAAAAGACACGAGTACTTTGTTAATATCAAGTGAATGTATTGTCTTATGAAATGTGCATCGAAAGATGATGGTGCTATTATTTCTATTAAATCAATACATACCAATAAGAAATGGAGACATGAGTGCTGCCATTCCTTTAGATAAATCGTAGATGTATAATACAACTTGGGATCCAGCCATGTTAACGTCTTGCCACTGTCTGCGTTGGTCTGCGTACCTACCCAGCCGGCCAATGTTTCGTTGACAACAAGGTGATGACTGGCGAATATCGTAACTACAATCGAATTGCATTGATTGGGCTGTGTGATCTATTTTATGCTTGATTGCAGGTGCCACATGAGCACACATGAGTAATGGCAATGGCAACCAATGGCAATGATGGCAATGACTGGCAATGACAAGCTTTCTGTCGCTTCCCGAAATGCTAATTTTTCCAATCAGCTGATTTGAAGGTCATCAGTCATCATTATCGTCACTGCCTGCAACTTGTGCTACGCGCGTCTGCCATCAACCTTTTGAACAGACGGCGCAAAAACTCATTCCGCTATACTATAGCGTACGGGCGTGAAGTAGCATCCGGCCTTCAAGCGGAATTCCACGGCGCCCTCGCTCGCTACGCCTCACTTCGCGCCCTAGATGCAAAATCACCAAAATATACTATTATGGACCAGTAGCACGTGTTAGATATGCAAGAAAGCATTTAGTCAAATGCAACAATATTGAATTAAATGTATTGTTCTAAAACGTGCATTTTCACTGTTTATTGTATTAATTTCATAATTCATAGTTTTCAAAATCTATTTAAATAGTAAATAGTAAATAGATTCTCACAAAAAAACTATTTAAATACTTTTTTTCCGCAGCAAAAAATCTATTTAAATGGAAGTTTTTAAATAGATAGTAATTATATTGTAAAAAAATCTACATACAATTTTCTTCTAAAACGACAAAATATCTATTTAAATAGTTTTCATTTCTATTTACATAGTAAAAAGTTAGCTTAAAATATACAAAATTTCGCAAATAGAAATAGTAAATAGTTTTTCTAAAACTATTTAAATAGTTCTATTTAAATAATTTGAAGGTCTGTGTTAATTATTGAATCATCAAAAGATGAGATGAGTAAGTATAATCTCTTCTTGGTTGATAACAAAATGCAAAATAATATCATGTTACATATTATCAGTAGTAAATAAGTTATGAATAGTATTCTATAATAATTGCGGGAAGGTATGTCGTACAATATGAACATATAAAATGATGAACAATACTAGTAAACATAATAATACATAATACAAAAACAGAACTAAACAAACTCTACTCTATTCGAGTAGTTCAATATGTATTGCATTGTTAAGAATTGCATAAATAGTAATGCATGAGTATGATTGTAGCACGTACGAGTCGAGATCGTTGTAACCACATAGTAATGTATTATGTATTGTAACCGACTACAATTGACCAAGAGTTTGAATAAAGTATTGAAAGACTTACCTAAGTGTATCTACGTCTTTTGGTGGATTTATGCTCGTATTTAACATAAGATAAGCTAAACTAACAATAATACGTAACATTATTAACATTGCATTTTGCCTATTGACGTTTATGCTCGACATTTAACCTTCGATAACCTTTAAGTGATGTTCAACTTTTATCTAGTTCCTAATCGTCCCAAATCATTAAAGTCAAACGAATGCGCAGTCGGCTTTGGCC
>JARJDR010000836.1:0-81450 GCA_030264135.1 Myllaena sp. GC000078
AAAAATTATATTTACGCATTTGTAGTATTCATGGTTGGTTATAACGTTCCTCGGATATAACGTTCATTTTTTCCCGGTCCCCACGTGAACGTTATAACGAAGTTTTACTGTATATTATTCCTCCAATACGGGTGCCACGAGCACCACCATATTTGATCCTACCTACCTGTCTGGTTTTCGTGTGAAGCCGCTTCCACTCCCTGTATTGCACCGACAGAGATCCGCTCTGTGCCTGTTTGCATATCGAGGCTATATGACACTTTTGGGCGTGCTGCAATGTGCTGCTCTGTGTTTACCCGTCATCGTCTCATTCACAATTTACGGTTGCATGCGCATGCATTGTCGCTCGTTACCCCGTTATACGAGGACAACAAACTCACACAGAAATTATTCCAGGTCGCCATGTTGCGGCAGCGGCATGGTCTAGGGGAGTGTGTTTGTTTGGGATGTAGCCGATCTCATTTGTGAGCTATTCCCAAAACTGCCAAACTCCACGTGATATGTGCGCGATAGTTTATATTCATGCGCAGAATGAAATTGCATTCCAGTTTGATGAGATACGAAATGAAGGATGAAGGCTATGCATTTTTATTTGGGGAATGCAAGAGAACAAATACAGAATTAAACGGTTCATCGATTTGATTTTAATTTCAAATGTATGATTTATGAGAAAATGCCGTCAACATGTCGTCAAATCATGAGTTTTGATTGTGGTTTGATTGCACGCCTGGTGCATGGCGGCAAAGGTTTCACTGATGAACTGATGAATCAATCACGCTCGGTTGGGAGCGTTTGTAGAAGTTTATCTACATTGATGGATGGATACATTGATTTGAAAAACGGCGCACTTGTAATTTTGATTACACTGGTCCGCACATATGGAGAGGTACATAGATTGAAATTACAAATGATTGTTGGGTAGAGCTTGTTCGATATCGACTTTCACTCTTGTTTCGTGTACACATAATCATTTCTTATGAAGATTTCACATCGATTCGACATTATGATTGAGAAGTTTACTAATTATATTTACGTGATAGCAGTCAACCAAGCAGTCAATAAGCTATGTTGTTTCCTAGATGGGTTTTCGGGTCACTTTCAAATCAGCATGCGACCCCACTTGACACACCCATGGAAATAAATAAACCCAGGGAAAAAACTGCTGAGTATATACTTAATGAAGTCATCATACTTAACTCGAATATTTATTGATAGAAAGCATTGCTTGAATGTGACGATTTCATTCGTTTTAGTTGTAGGCGAAGTAACACATAAAATCTCTCACTTCATTTGCATATGGCTACTATCTAGTTAAGCATGGCATGAAGTGGTTCGTCTATTTCTCGGATTAATGCAGACCTCTTTTTACAATCATAATAAGTGCTAAAAAGCGACGAGCCAAACTTTTGCATACTAAGCTTAGTGCCCCACTTTATTTAATGCCCGTCGTTGATGATGTGAGTAAATGCTTACAATTATATATTTCCATTCATTTATCTTATTCGCGCCCGTTTGCGCTGGTTGCGCCTTATTTGTTTATTTATTTCTGCCTCGTGTTGAATGCGCGTGTTGTTGAACACGTTTCGCTCTGTGCGCTCGCTGAGTCGGATGGAAGACATGCATGCGACTTAGCGACACGTCCGCATAGCTTTTTATTTCTTATGTACGCGCCGCTATGTGCCTACTAAACGCGTGCGCATATATTTATGAATGCATGCATGTATTAACAAATAAGCGCGTGAATTCATCAACGCGAACCACCTAGTTAATGTGCGCGCGCGGCGCATATTATTACAACCCAGGAGCGTGTGCACTATTTATCATGCATGCACATCGGCATGAGAAATGCATCGAAATAGGTCAATAGAAAAACTATACGCTGTTATTAAAGAGGTCTCGCACATACCTACATGGCGGCATTAATGAATTTTTGATGGATTTTATGGTCAGTGCATTTTAATTTCATATTATTTGAAAGTATAAGCATCTGATGGTCTTTAAATTTTAATCGTATATTATGATGTTATTAGGAGTATGTTGCGTACTTTTGAAGTTAATAGGTATTCTCAAACTTAGTGCTTAGTGCTATCGAATGATCTTTTGTGATTTCGAAAGCAAATGTCACCACAATCTATACGCAATTTACACGTCGAATGAGATTTATCGATAATAATTACGAAAGAAAGTCGTACGTACGCTTCAACCTCGAGACCTCGCGATGAAAACGATACAAGTTTATTGCTTGATGCGGCGCAAAAAAGCCGCAAGACGGATATCGAACACTTGCAAGGCACGCCGTACAGCGTACAGGTGGAACGCACGCATTTCACGGCATGGCAAATAATTCCACGCTGGTTATACCCATCGGTATATTGATAGAGGTTCTCCAGCAGCAGCAGCAGCAGCAGCAGCGGCAGCCGAAACTCTCCGGCGACGACGGCGACAACCCATCGCGATCGAGGTTAAGCCCGTGCGGCTTGCGTTTTATAAGCGTTTGCGTGAAATCGTGCACAGCAGACAATCAACGCGTGAGCCTCCATCGACTGCGGTTGTCGTCGGCGTCTGATGAAGTTTCCAATCTGAAATTGCGTTCGTTATCTGGCTGTGCGCTTGGCCTGATGCTGTTGCGACCTGAGACGAGCGCCGCGCGTTGAATATTGAATGCGGCGCGCGCAAGCTCGAATCTGGGTTTCCAGTCGCATGTGCGCGTTTCGTCATCGGCTACAGAAAACACTGCGCAGACGATAACGATGACGACGAAGAAGTAGAAGAAGAGTTGCACTGTTGTCTCATTGACAATGTGATCAATTACCTAATTTTAAGTTTTCAACAAAGTAGTAACTTTTCAATTTGTTTGTTTTTAGCATGATGGAAGTTTTACCATTGTCCAATCTCAAATCGAAACATTTATATTTCGGATTAAGAAATTTTGCAGTGATTACTATGATTGCAACTACTTAAAATTATTATTGAACATGACTGTATACGGCTTGAATGAAGTGAAGTGCTTTTGGCCAGGCGGATGTGCAAGGTTGTGAGACTGCAGCCTATCGCTAAATAAATAACGAAGTAAACGGGCACGCAAGTCGACGAGCGAAAGGATTTAGGTACCTGCAATTGGCACAGATTGAGGTGCCCATCGCTGCAAGCTGTCACTGCTTTGTTTTCTTTGGTTTTCCGCTTAATGGATTAGTTTTATTATGGCATTAAAAATTAGCTGTGCTCTTGGAATGCCACAAATAAAAGTTAAGATTGTTTTGCTTGGTCTAAACCACTAACCGCAGCGGGCTTTAAATTTTATTTTCGAGACAAATCTTATTTCCATGAAATGCGATTGATGTTTTAAAATCCACTGAAACCAGCGATTATTTTTATCGTCAATGTTTACGACTGCACTAAATGATTATTGTTTCTTGAAATGATCAAATGATTGATGCGTATATGCTGAGTTTTAACAAAAAGAGTGATGGTTGAAAAATATATGGATGAAGCTGTCTGAATCGACAAGCTCTTTGTGAGTAGGTGAACACAGCTTTCGTAAATTTCCATATTTCTGTAACATTTCGAACGAGCGCCTCCCCAGTACGTATTGTAGTAGGTAACGAGAGCACTTAATGCTAAGTATTGTGCACTTGTTCGTTTCTTTTGAGACTCATCATCATGAGCGTAGAGGGAGCGCATGCTTCGTACAATTTTTACATATACATTTTTCATCGTGAATTCATCATACATGTTTCATTGTATTTGAGAACAACATAGTTAAGTACCGTACGGTTCGTATGCGTACAAGAGTTTCATTGTTTCAGTCAAGTGTACGTTATGCCACTAACAATTTGTGGATGAGGCAACCTATGATTATACATTTTTTCGCGTTGGATTTCTCATAATTGCGCTATTTAGCTTGGGTATTTAATGGTAATTACAAGACATTGATTAGCGGTAAACAAACCATTAGTTTATTGCTGATTTCAATTCAGTAAAAGTGAATTTATTTGCGGAATTTGCTTTCGCGTTCTTAATGAATTTGAAAGTGCATTAAGTTGTTATAGAAAATTGTACGTTTAGCATATTAATTTCATAGAAAATTTATAATTTAAGCTGGGTGAAATTTGGTAATAAATATTTATTAATTAGTGATTACGCACATTGCTTACGTGTTACACCATGTGAATAGGAATTTAGAATATTTGTAAATTTCCCATTTCAATATGGATGAATGGTTATATTTTGGAACATGTGATGCTCATTCGAAACAAGTCGTTTGTGAAATTTATAATTAATACGATTAATTGGCATTTTATGTTGCATTGTTTCGGTTGTTGTTTTGGCGGGCTCTTTGTAATTCATGGAGTTGCCTTGGTTTTATTGTAAATTTTAATTTCCTTCCGCGGTTCAAATACATATCCACAAATAACTAACGAATATAAACTTCAGAGTGAAATGCTGGAATGCTTTAGTGAAGATTTTGTGTTTACAAATTTATGCAGAAGTACAGTTGCCCTTATTTCCATCTGCATAATAAAACATTAATTTTAATTGCGCCTCGTGGATTTCGAGCCTGATTATGTGCTTTACTGCATGTTAGAACTCAAACTCGCGCGTTTGTGCTTATGGCCATGGCACTTTTCGCAGTTTTTAGCGCGACGGCGTTTTGTTTTGCCTCACTTGTTACGCTTGTCCTTATCGCTGCGACTATAGCGTCGTCTTTGCTCGCCCGCCGACAAGTTAGTTCTCAAGTGAAGTGTTTAACTTGAACCGCGTCGATTATACCGTTAATGATTACCTGTGCCTCCCAGCTAGATGGGGACGGCACGGCATCTCCGGCTGCTAACTGGAATTCCCCCGCCGACGGTGGCGGGCGGCAGCGGCGGTTAAACAATTACGCTGCGCCGCGCGTCGCGGTAACGAAGTCATCTATCCATGCAGTCAAAGTCTATTAATTACGTTTCGTCGATACCAAACGACAAATTTCTATTTGAGGTGCGATATTAGTACTCCGCGTCACGCTTATTGGTAGTCTCTCAAAACTTATTTACTGATGATCAATTTTGCCGATA
This sequence comes from Myllaena sp. GC000078, assembly GCA_030264135.1. NCBI lineage: Eukaryota > Metazoa > Arthropoda > Insecta > Coleoptera > Staphylinidae > Myllaena > Myllaena sp. GC000078. Next base: position 5,058 of record JARJDR010000836.1, read on the forward strand.
CGGTCTCAGTTTTAGTTCGTTTGGTTTCATGACATATATTTCCATGAAGCGCTACAACAATGGTCGTTGATGATAGTTGAATACGACATTGTTTATTCTTCATCGATCGTCAGCAAACGTATTTATAGGCTACGCTGAAAATAGGTTATTGATTTGCATTGGTAATGACTAGTTATGCTATAAATATGCGGATTAATATTAACTTGCGTGCTTGTGGCTATTGATTATATATAGCGTGCACGATATCATTTCCTATCTGCATTAATAACCAGAAAATTTTGAAAATTTAGTCATCTAGTGCATTAATTAGCTTCAGGGTGAATTTTTATTGAAATCGGTGCCAAATGCCACATTATGCATATTATTGCATATGCATTAAATGCCTTTAACGCATCGAATTTCCGCCAAGCCGCGTGATGTGATTAGACATTTTCATGTAGCGCGTCTTCAAGTTTCCTGCAGCTCTCTCCTTCGTGTGCGGTGCATTGCGCTGCGGTGCGAAGCAGAGTCACGACATACGGTGCGACGCATACCTACTTACGAATGGCGAATTAATTACGTGCGCTATAGAACATTAATTCATTATACTTTACATCTCTTTCGTTCAACAACAGCATAACTAATGCGCCGCGTCGACGCTCAGTCGCGTCGATGGCGTTCGTACGTTAATGAGCCACAACAAGAATCATCATCAAAGCAGTACGCGCACAGCACACACACTCCCGTACGTGATGCGCGACGACAAAGTATGACGGCGTCGACGACGACGACGCTGCCGCGATAATATTTTCTCACATTTCCCACATTTACATTAAACTACGTTTCGGAGTGAAACGCTCTACGCTTGGCACGTTTTGTAGCGGATAGAATACATACCCTTTGTCCATTTGCGTTTTGTCGAGTGCGCCGCTAGCCGCTTGCATCTCGCGGAAATCGTTTTGTTTTCTTGTTGTTTGATATAAAAAAGCCGACGGCGACCACAGCGTGTGCGCGTCTAAATACCGCTTCCCGCGCGCTCGTCGATGATGATTCGTGAAGACGCGCACGTTGGGTTTTTTCCCTCCCAGGAACCGCCGCGTCGCCGCCGTTTTGCTATACATGTGCGCGCGTTGATTGTGTGTGGGAATTCGAAATTGGTGTTACGTTGAGTATGGCGGGGTAATTAGCTTGTTAACAACATGCAGACACACATTTCGTATGCATTCGCCTAGATTAAGCATATCTGTGTTCACAATTCCGCGGCGTGTGTGGTAACGCCGCCGTGCACGCCATTATGAATTATGATTGGGAAGCGAAAGAGAATGGATGTTTTGAAATGATTACTTAAATAATAATAACCGCGCCGTGCGGTCGCTTCTTTCCGCGATCGCATATCGCCGGCATGCAAGACGTATTTTATAATATATCCATTTTCACACAGTGGTTTATTATTATGTATGTAGAGATTGATTGCTTCGTGCTTCTTCAAATAGTTATGTTGCCAAACTGCGCGAAATTAATAAATGTATAATTATAGTTTATATAGCATTGACGATGGCTATATAAATGTTTCTTAATCATCAGGACGAAGTATTTCTTAATGCCATGCGCAATCGATGTCACTTTGAGTAAACATTACGCTAATATCGGTCGAGCATGCAATATGTAGGTTTCTTGTCATTATCATTAGTTATCATTACTTCGTGTAGATCGTTGCGGAATGTCATGAGATTCATGAGGAAGAATGATTGTGATCAGTAGATTGATATTTCTTGTAATTGGCTTTCTTGTAATCGACGGCATGCCGTTCTCATAGATTTATTGTTTTTTGACTAATTAATGATAATTATGTTTCTAATTTATTGCATATTGTGGGAATTTCTCAAGAATTTTAATGATAGCTATATAAATTGATTCAATTTAGGTTTTTAATCATGTTAAATATTTTTGGTATTTAATCGTTTGGCAAATAAATTATTGTATTGAATTTTTTTGGGTCTGGCATTTGCAGAACGTAACATATCAAATACCTGGCGCAGTTGCCCTGCCGCGGTTACCGCAGCCATTACCATCGCCGTATAATGTTATAATAAAAGAGGGGAAACATCAATAAATTTGTGGAATTGCGCGCATTTGTTCGGCGATTACGTCCAAGATATAGGGCCGCCGCGCCGGAAGGGTGTCCCACATGTGAGCATACGGCTGGAAATCGCAGCTAATAATAGACTTAATAATAGCATTTTGAGCACCTCTCGGGGACCGGCTCCGGCGAAGGTATGCATCTTCGATCCATCTACCCCTCGAACTTTTAGTTCAAACGGATCCCTTATATCTACCCTTTTGCTCCACCGCTTATTGTATTACAAAGTCTCAAAGTGCACTTTAGTGACATTCTGCTGTGTGGGATTAGCGCTCGTGTGCATGTAGTTTCTTAACTAGCCCGAATTCTTTGCGGATAGTGCGTGGGAATTGGTGGTGTTTGGCGGTTGTAGTAATAGGAAGCGAGGTCGCATCTCTAAAAGATATTAAACCGGGGCGAAAGGCTTTAAACGGGCATCTCGCGAGGGATGCCGCCGAAAAGACGGCGCGGCGCGGCACTATGTCACCGAAGGAAAATATATTTCGGTCGTTAAACCAACGCGCTGGGGGGAAGACGCAGCGCGCAAAGATTTAGCTTTATGGACGTCGCTCGCGCTTTGCGTTTCCGTCGCCTGAAATGAAGTTTAACTTTGTATAATCTGTTTGCAGTGCGCTTTTCATGCGGCGTAATTTTCTACTATTTGAATATTATATTTAATAATTGGCAAGGTGCGGAAATACAGCCGTGACTAATGGGTTGCTAAATCTATTACTCCAACATGATCTAATTTTTGTCGTTTCTTGTTTCAGAAGTGCTTTTCCGAATCTTGGATTTATAATGGAGAAACAACACAGTTAAAAGGTAAGCTTACAATCAATTTGTTTGTGATATATTTTTGGGATGAGTAATGGTATCAATTTTATCATTGACATACAAATTAAGTATGAGTAAATAATGAAACGACTCACTGCGTTGAGCGTTTGCACAAATGCAATAAACATTAATTAAATTCAACGAGCAATTGTCGTGTTGTGTCCCTTCACTTGTGTACAAGAGTGGATTCAATAGCCATCATACACGCGGTTGGACGATGTTAACCAATCCGCGTTGGAAGAGAATAAGCGTACGCGAGCGTATGTGTGCGGTGAGTGATAAGTGATAATATAAATTTAAACGCATACATCCCGTCGTTGATTCTTTCCACTCAGGCTTTCGCGCGGAACACAAAACAAATTGAATTTGGCATTCATATCTTCGGAAGTTGAATCATTTATTGAAAATTGCCACGTTTGTATTTTGAGTGAGTTAAAATTAATTTACCCGACAAAATTATTAAATTACTACCACTGAGCACTGCAGTTATAAGAAAACCGCAGTCATGGCCATCCTGTCACATCAAATGAGGCCATTGTTTGGGGTCATAATACATTCATACATGTGATGTTAATATTGGTCATCGTGAAAAAACAAACGCCATGAATAGAATAATGTCCGGCATACATTCGCGGCGATAGCAGACGAAATTATATAACGGCGAATCGGTTTTTGCGCGCCGCGGATCTACCATCCGTCGGCGTTTTATAATTGAAAATTCGATGCCGTTCATCCAATCCACTTTTAAAATTCTGGATAATTATCTGTGGGAATAATTAATCAAATTTTGCTCAAACTCTCCATCGCAGCAGCATGTTCAAATTATATATCTCAAAAGACACGAGGTTAGCCTTAATTTCGTAATTCGTTATAAATAATTACGGATATTTTTATGGCAAATAATCTGTTTGTGTTTTTCGTGTTTACTTAGAAAGCATGTGTGGCCTGTCCAAAGTTAATTGCAAAGATGAATGTATGATCGATACGTTAAATTTTATCCTATTTTGACGTTGTTGATGAGGTAATTGCGCTTTCAAATATCCCAGATCGTGGCCGTTCACTTTTCATTTTTATGGATTCGAGTAAATTCGCGGGTCGTTTGTGCGCACGCTGGTGTAATTCAACTAGTGCCACTTTAGGCGCAATTTGCATTTGCACACGAAATACCGCCACCATCTCAAAATGCATCTTCGCCGAACGTTTCACTCATACATTATGCGCTTTCAAATACAGAGGGTACGCAATTAACGCCGCTAACTCTCGCGACTTTGCGGGATTCCGATGTATAATTTAATCACATGAATCGTGTTTGCGCCACGCGCATAGTGCATGCGTGGATCGTACAAGTAATAAACAAGCTTGCACGTCGCGTAATTTTACTGCAAACGACAAAGGTGCGGTACTGTACTGGCCGCTTGATGCATTTTTAACATCACGCCTTCTTCGTTTTGTCTTGGCGCTGCTGTGCTGTGCTGTGCGTCGTTTGTAAATCGACAAACGTGCTTCGTCCTTTTAATATCCTCGAATTGCATTTACAGTGTACTCACACGTTCATTCATATATCTTTAACGACCATGGGACAAAATTGAAAGAAATTATTTCAGTCATTTCATTAGAAAAGTTCTAATAGTCCCAATTGCCGCAATTTCGTTGTTTAAGAAATTAAGCAACAATTGTACTTCTAAATGGCGTGTCTTATGAGTTTAATAAATCTTAATTAAAAATCGCGCGATTAGCATTCTCGATCTGGTATGCAAATGAAGCATTTCGACAATCCGCTCTGCATAAATGTTAATCGAACACTTTTATTGGAGCAGCCATCTGCATAAAATCTCGAATCGCTAGTGTGGCAATTAAAAATGTATCGGGGACTCTCGCTCGCACTAGGATGGGCTCCTTTTGTTGCGCCGCTATCTCCAACTATCGGCGTCTGCATCGTAATCGAAATGAATGTATTTATAGTGCGCACATTTTATTGCGCGCCGCGAATCTATTGATCTGCTGCGCCTCTCCGGTTCATTAACAATTGCGACGATTTCTATTTGGTAGAGGTCGACGCGATCAATGATTAAAACGATTCCGACCGGAGCCGTTTCGCTCCCCATACGGAGAGCGCGAAACAAATAGACCACGTCGCGAAACTCTTTTCTCGTTGACTGCGCGACAGCGGCTACGATGGTGATGGCGGCAGCGGCAGCGACGATGAACGCAAATCATCTTTTCGGTTACAATCGCCCATCGTTTATTATGAATTTAATCAAATCGAATCGAATCAATTCACCGGCGCGACGCGACACGCGCGCGAGCTTGTGTAAAATATTGTGCTGCGTATATGGAGCGAGCCGATAAAAATGTTGACGGATTAAGTCGAGCGGCAGATGATCGATGCGGCCGAGCGCTGGCATGATTTAAAAGTATACCGCGTGGTGATCGGTTTTTTTTTTGTTGGTTCTCAACAGGGCGTCTCCCAAATTGCACACAAAACAAAGGCATTCATTAATTAAATTTGAAGTTCTAATTATGCTGCTGTCGCAATTGATGATGAAATGCTAGATAAATTTCGGTACGTTACAAATATTTGCCGTAAATACGAGGCGTGAGAAGAATAACTAATATATACCTTACTGTTTATACAAAGTGAAATTTTACGTTCAGGCTACAATTGAGAGAGCACACGTATCGCAGTCGCAATCGCAATGTGTACATCATATTTTCAAACGTACTACACGATCTCAACAAACGTGCTAACGTATTCATACGTATCACATATTCTTATTAGCGTATGCGGAATAATACATACCTGCTGCTTTCGTAATTATTGCATCACTTCTTTTCTTGCATATTTATTTTATGAAATCCATTCATAATCGTCGTGCAGACTTGCATGAAGTCACATCAATATTTGCACATCATAATTAGAAAATTAATACATTGTAAAACAACTTCGTTATTAAAGTTATTCGCATTGTGTTACTTATTGTAATTTGCAAATTATAACTTCTTCATTTCGTGAATTCAGTAAATTATGTGCATAGTAGTTATTTATAAGTGTATTGTTTGGTAATAGTTTCTAGTAATGGGTTTATCATTGGTATGTTCATAATAATCTCGTTTCAATCTTGAACAACTTGAACAACAACTTTAATCTTTCGCATTATGCAATGAGTAGTATACTCGTGTGTATAATAGGTATCTCTGGTATTTTCTTTATTTCAGGCCTGTTTCAACGTAAATTGCCTTGATTGCCATTTGCCGATAGCGATATTATGGTCTTGCTTGATCTCACATTCATATCAAACTAATATAACATTTATATTGTTTCATTGACGAATTCCAACATAATTTTATTGAGATTATCAATCGATAGCAGAATTATTGCTTTAAATTTCATTTTATGTACAAATTTTTCAGCCGGAAATATTTTTAGAATGAATAAATCGTGTTTCCCGATATGGGAATTTCGAATCATACCTTGATGACACATTACCATTATCATTACATACTGTATTTAGTCAACAAATACTTGAAAACTGTTATCAGCAATTTTTTATCAACGTAATATTGAGCTGCAGCCCACACAAAACTGTTTATGACGCTAGTTAAATTCAATGCTGTGATAAATCGTACACGCGCGCTTGTTGCGCTCTTATTATCGGATAAAATTCAACACGGTGCAAGTTTTATTTCGATTTTTGCCAGCTGCGTAAGTAAGATTTTAATTAAATATGTTTGCCAACTAATTATTCAATGTTATTCGATACAAGCCGTTTGTGAAGATCTGATTAAATTGAGTTGCACAGCACTAGTGGAAAGTTTGAAATGAAATCAATGTAATAGTCGAGCGCGTAGTACGTGATCAGTATTGATAATGGTCGATTTTTGGCTCATTTTCCATCCATTCGCGGAAGTTTTATAACAAGTTTGCCGCCGCTCCGCGATGCACCACCCCCACATGCTCCGGTTTGATAGCAATATAGCAATAATAACGCGCCACGCAATGATGCTAACGTTGAGATTTTATTTGAATGGTGCACACCGGTTATATACTATACATAAATTGCACAAGTTTTCGTCGTCGTAGTCACGTCGTTGTCGTTCTCCTTCGAAACTAAATGGAAGCTGCGAAATGGGAATGCATTGCGCATACCGAGTGGGTAATATTGTGCGCAATGTTACGGTTATGTCGCACTAAGTTTTGAATATTTGTGATTGCAAATTACTTCGGAAAGTGCTCGATTTCGCCATGGATCCTCAAGATAACAGTTTAAATATTGTTTGAAGATGTCATTTATAAATGGTCGAAAAACAGTTATAGGAGTTAAATAACATTTGCGTAGAATTCAATTGGATTTTTATTACAAATGTAAATTTGTTTTTTGATACCCGACATGCTGAGCATGCTGAGCGTCTTACAGTTACACTCAAATTATCCTTATTTTTCGCCATGGGAAATTACGCGTGAACGCATTGAGTCGTTAAGTGAATCGAAACGTTTCTTATAAACTTATAATAATAGTCGTTTCGTTACACATTACATGGTGTGCGCTATGGAATAGTCATAATTCACATCAACGCCGACTCCGCGGTACGTCAATCATTATATTGGCTATGCTCGAAATAACAGCAATCCCAACAATTGGTTAACAGCACAAAAATTAATACAAAATTTTACGGTTACCTATTCATATAGAAACGATAAAAATCACTTGTTTAATTTTTTTGCATAAAAACATGCATTTGCAGCCAGCAAGAAACATTCTTACATCATCTGCCAATTATCAGGTAATGATTGATCAAACAAGAATGCATCACGTGCAATTATATAATGATGGCATTGCCAATCATTACGACGATGATGATTATTCTCTTCCGTCTTGGGCTTGCTACACGTTAAATGAATCAGGATAATTAACGGTGAAGTGCATGCATGGTAATCATTTAATTTGTAAACACACAGCACGTACGCAACGATCTTGGGCGCTAAATGGATGATACCTTAAGATTTCAACTATGTAAGGCATTTGTGAAATACTCTTATATGCAAGAAAATACCGCAAGCTTCGCCAACCTTGACTCTTCACGCGATCCATACCCACCTGTTCGTTCACGCACTTTCCGTACCGCAACGCTCGGCCATATCTTTAACGCTTTAATTTTGTGCTACACCTCTTGGGCAACGCGTCTTTATCGCGCTTACGTTAGTTACCCAACGTAACGTAACTGAACGCACGTAATTTTTCACGTTTTATACAATTTGCTTAGCAAAGAAGAAGTTCCATAGCGTAAAAAGCAATAGATGGAGATTGTAGAATTTACGGTTGATTCTTGATGGTCTCGTTGCACTTTGCAGATCGCTGCTGCGCGCGTGTGTCTTTTGAGCGCAGAGGTGGATTGCCTGCGCACCAAGCGTGCCGTCGTAAATTGATTTCGAATAGATTTTTGATAATATTGTGTGCGTTAGTCTATGCTCGATGGGAAATTCACCACACAGTGCCTTTGACTTTCATTCTTCCATTGTTCCATTCACGTGTTGCTTTTCAAGTTTACGTCGCACCGCGTTTCAATGCTGAATGCATTAGATAGTTATTTGATAAAAAGAGGCTTTGCATGAAAGCGAAATTAGCTCTTTTTTTACCCATGGCGACAAATTTCCGGCACTATTGTTTCGATTTAGCCGGTGAGAACCTTATAGTTTTGTGAGATACGCCTCTGTGTTCGGGAAAAGTAGCCAATGGATGCGCGGTGTGCGCTCACGTAATAATTTAAATTAAGCTAATGTTCAGTGAGCGTATATATACTTAATTTGCGCGCCTACGGTGTATTTTATCAGGAAAATTCATTAATTGCTGATTACCTAAGCCACGTTCGTTATCTGTGTGCATGTGTATTTCCATTGCCATGCCATGCCGAGGCGAGGATAGTGAAAAGTCAATATAATTTAACATATTGCAATGTGAATTCAATGTAATGCGTTAATGCTAATTCGGCCCTCGTTTGCAATACGCAATCAGCAACAAATTGCGAATAAAAGTGAGCGTTGCCGATTCAATGATAGTTAAGAAATTAAAGGTCACATAAAGCACCGATTAACGCTATTTTTCGCTGCACAATAAAGCGTGCGCGTATGAAAGAAATTAAATGGATACATCGGGCGGTGTATCTTTAATCTTTTAATTTGCCGTACACGAGCAAACGACTATATTTAGATTGCAACATGTGAGGTGTAGTTTATTGTTTGCTGCGCCACAGCCAGCGTTGGTTATCGCGAATCGCTAACTAAAATACGTGAGCATAAATCCATGTATGAAATGGGTTATACATAGATTATTGCATGATTAATTCCACTTGTAGCACGTTTTATGCTGTAACAAATTTATTGTAATATTTTAAAGTATAAATAGCGAATCTCCGCAATGGTAATTATTATTTGCACATGGAATTTCCTGTTGATCATTGGTGTTAATAGTGTGACGGAGTATGATTCAATGAAGATTTTTGTGCAAACAATGTTTACAAACACGGCGGTGTGCCAAAAAGTGCTCATAATACTGGGTCAAGTTGACTTTGTGCCAACATTCTCGTATTTTTAGTAATATCAACACTCGAAATTAAAAGCGTAGTTTAAACTAGGCTCTTGGTTCGTGAATATCTTCGTTTTTCTTTAATTATAAAAATAAATTTGCTTTACTTTTAAGGTGAATATCATTGGTGTAAAGCAAATCTTTTTCGATATGCAGTATTAGATTGAATTCATTAGACGTCGAGTTCATTGAGATCAAATTTATTATTCATAATTTTATGGTGTTCATTAATCTAAGATGCTGATGCGTTAAATTATTCATTAAGTCGCTCAAATAAGAGGCACAATTCATCCGGCCGATGAACCTGTGATGCGTTGCGTGCAGACTGGGCTCGTGCTCATGCTCATGTTCACTCTTTAAATTATTTCTAATTATACATACATTACTCGAGCGCTATAGTCGACTTCAGATCAACATTATTTCCACACTCTAAGTCTAACATGATGAATAGTTTCTTGGGCAAGTTTCTCAGCAAACTGTTAATAAGCAAATGCGAATGAATTATCACGATTGTTGCCAATGCATGTACGATTTTTCAAGGATAAAACACAAACAAACATCGTGACATCAACAAGCGTTAATAATAAATAATTGCATCATGGACAATACAATAACATGAATTTTTCGAATTCACCCGATTGACCGACTGGATATTATTCAATGCGGGCTTCTATTTTATTTCGACCCATATGTAAATGTAGAGTTAGACATCCGCAACGCTTTTTGTGACCCTGGGACATTATCAATTTCATGATTTGAATTTGTTACTGCTCAATGGACGACCATGGGATTTTACTTTTAAATTTCGATTTGCAACGCAAAAGGTCAACGATGTTTATTTAGAGCCATGCGAGACAGATATTGATATGCATGAAATAATTAAGAATAAATGAGCAAAATACCGAATAGTATACGCTCAGGAGTATAGAATGAACACAACGCTGATTACCACTAATTACGACCATAATCAGATTAGGCGCAGTCGTGGTGTGATGGGTTGCACGTGCCCATCGACTGACCTGCGCTCGCGCGCGCTCGTTTGCCATTCGCCATATATATTTTTACGGTATCGCAAGTGTGGATTAAATTTCCTTGTTTGTACTTGATATCGAATTACCTTTTGCGGATGCTTTTATGTCGGACACAGACACTACGAGCTTGATCACCATTATCATTACCATTATTTCCGACGATTTCGGAGCGACGGTGTGCGGTGTGGTCGGTCGTATAATAACTGCGCGCTGATATAACGAAATTACCTCAACGCCCAAGCGTGTGCGGTGCGGCCGCCACGGTGTGTCGTTACATGCACAAAAGGTGGAAATTATGCGTTACGTTCGCGTCGACGAGAGCTCGTCCGGTACGCCATCAAACGCCAACGTGGAAACGCATTTTTAAGGTCAATATCACCGTCGTTGATTGAATCATATCTTCCAGTGTGTTCCGCTTGGTGCATTCGATAAACTTGGCACACGCGAGAGAGTTCACTTCGGTGCGTATCCACCTACTCGCTTTCTTTTACGCCGGCGCGGCGCCCACTGACGTTTGTCACGCTATTTATACTCCACATGGAAATTATCTATTAGCTTCACACTTTGCTGCGGAAATGCTATTGGAGAAGATTTCTTCCAGCGTAATATCTGAATATCATTTTCCATTTGTGTCGCGTTTCGCCGAGTTTAATTTGTTTACCGGGCGCGTTACGCTTGAAAAAACAGAAACATCATGCTGGACGTTTTTATTTCTGCATGCTCATAATTTCCTAACTTAGTTAAAGTTCACTAATCAAGACACGCCATGCTGTAGCATCTCGCTCTCGCGTTTGTGGTCCGTCCGTCTGCGCTGGCGTTTTAATTATCCAGTTCAATTACTCTGCGCGCTGCCTCGGTAATTGCAAAACGCAAACATTTTTTCCAAACACCGAATTAAACGCGAAGAAGGAAACCGACCACATCAAACTCATGTTGTTCTATTCTTAGCTAACAAACGCTCGCCTTCTTTCTGTTGCAGTATTTATACACGGCCAGCAACTGCACGACGACGACGGCATCAATAAAATTTCGTCGACATCTTGCAAAGTGTGTCTTTAATCACCTTCGTGCGCGTTTTAATTGTTTGGTGCTAAGTAACAACAATGAAGCAACAAACAACTTTCGCTGCGGCGTCAACGCCAATCGCGCGCCGCCTCTCTTCGATGCCATCGTAGGTGAGAAAGCGGAGTGCGCGTGGGGCGAGTGATATGATGTGAGGGCGCGCGACGTGCGATAACCGCCAATCGATCGGATTCGCACACACATTCGAAGCGCCACGCACACGCCCAATACACACACCAGACCTTTCCACCCGGCTCGTGTGCGCAAATGGGTGCCAATATGGGCAAGAATACGTCCCTGTTGGACGCGCTGCCGTCCGGCCAAGGCACGCTGCACGTCGTCATGCTCGGCCTGGACTCGGCCGGCAAGACGACAGCGCTCTACCGCCTCAAGTTCGACCAATACCTAAACACGGTGCCGACGATCGGCTTCAATTGCGAGAAGGTGAAGGGCACGATTGGGAAGGCGAAAGGCATCAACTTCCTCGTGTGGGACGTGGGCGGGCAGGAGAAGCTGCGCCCGTTGTGGAAGTCGTACACGCGCTGCACGGACGGCATCGTCTTCGTGCTGGACAGCGTCGACGTGGAGCGCATGGAGGAGGCGAAGATGGAGCTGATACGCACCGTCAAGTCGCCGGAGAACTCGGGCGTGCCCATTTTGGTGCTCGCCAACAAGCAGGACCTGCCGGCGGCGCGCGAACCGCGCGATCTCGAGAAATTGCTCGGCCTCATCGAATTGGGTGCCGGCAGCGCTGGACATTTGTGGCACGTGCAGCCAGCGTGCGCCATCACTGGTGATGGCCTGCATGAAGGACTTGAAGTGTTGTACGAAATGATTTTGAAGCGGCGGAAACTGGCGAAAATGACCAAAAAGAAGACTAGGTAAGTGATCTCTATATGGTTTGATGTCGTCATTTTGTTTTAAATGATTAAATTTCGCGGCAATTGTTTTTTGTTTGTTTAACATTACGCCATTCATAAAACGTATACTATCTAATACAAACTTAATAATGAACGTGTGTCTCAAAATTCGGCTTTTTATTGTGTGCGTTGCAGTTTTACCGCCTAATTCAATTCATCATCCATCACGTTCTGCCACCAATAATCCACAATAACTACCAGCAAAGCAAGCAAGCAACTATAGATTACTCCAGCAAATCACCCATTTCGAACAATTCGCACTGCAATTCAATGCGCACCGCAATCGTCAATCGCAACGCGCCGTTTGCAAGCAATTGTCGCACATACAATGGCGATCAACAGGAACGTTACGAACAAAAAAATCTGTAGCAAATTCGATACAAACATTTTCGCATGACAGTATTACTTTCTTGTGACAACAGCTTAACCACGAGCAGTCTAGGTGAACAAATTGTTGATAAATAAGCATTTTTAATATCACGACTTATACATTGTTAATCAACGTCGTCTCATAATGAGGCGCGTTTGTATCAAAGGAATGTATTATCAAAAAAAAAAATAAGAAAAAAGAAACAAGTACCATCTATGATGATGATTTTGATTCGAATCCGAAATGATAATAATTAATTGATAGTCAAAGACATACCTATTAATACGATTTGGAATTTGAACGAAGAGAAGCAGAAAACCGAACTATCTAGTTTTTCCACAGTTTCTTAGAAATTATATATACACACACTCAATCTAAATAGTTACAAATGCAAACCAAAACAATTCTAATTCCGTAGGGTTTTCACTATTCGTAGATCATAACAGCAGCAGGTCGACAATAAGACTAGAATTGTTGGCTAGATTTTTAAATGATTTCATGTTTCCTAAGAGTAATTTACGAATTCACTGAAAAAAACCAATTTAGTAAGGCAGCACAATGAAATGGGCAAATTAATAAGTTCACTCATTCAATATTAGCGAGCATGATGAATGTTTCAATAAATGCTTGAAATCATTTTTACAATCATCCCGAAAGCTTTAAATGTTTTATTTTCGGCTTTATTTACGAAGTGCGTTGGAGACATGCAATCAGCAATTAGTAGAGCATTGATGACACTTCAATAATTGCGTATCTCTCTCTATTACCGTTTGCACGTTTGTATCTAATAATAACAGCTTCATTTTTAATATGTTGGCAAAACGAATTAAATATCAGATAATAACTTGTCACTAAATAAAGAAATAAATCACAAGGCGATGTGATATTACAGAAATTTAAACGTTATTCATGTAAAAAATTGGAAGATTTGTAATATAAAATAATTCACGGATTTTGTAAACGAATCTAAGCGATAACAATAGGATATAATTCGTATAAATAACGTTATTGAGCTTTTTCAACGTTTTTTACAAGTCTGATTTATATATTAGTCACATTCGTAATGTTGTCATATTTTCTAAAGCGTCGAAATTATTCTCGCTTGTATAAAACAACGCGTCGTGTGCATAATAAAGTTATTAATAATATACTGCTACGGAAAAAGAGAATGAATGAGTTGCGCACGAGATAAGCGTGCGTCTAATGCATGTAATTAGAAATGAAAAGCGCAGCGTGCAGTAGAAAAACCATGCGCGCCTTCGGATAATGCTGGAAAATCTAGTTCAATTGTTAATGTGCATTTGTTATATATTATTAGCTGTTGCACGTATTGAAGATAACGAGCGAGACAGATTGAGCAGCATACAAGTTGGCAGATGAATGTTGAGAAAAAAAGTGACTCGCTAAGAAGTGAAATTGTTCCAATGAGCCAAAACCGTCGTCAACAGCGTCCACATCCAACTGCATCTAGTATAACAACGCCTACAATCAGCTGCAAAATGTTGCATTAAGTAAAGCAACCGCCAAGCAACCAATGTTTTCGTCAATTAAATTACTTTTGACGTACCCGTTCATTGAAATGTGAAATGTGGGAGTATTTGCAACACCTTTGACATTGCGCGTTCTGATTTATCCGCGCTGTTACGTTACCGCGTTCGCGATTAGTATAGATCAAAGATCGAAAGTGAAAACGTGCACTTATATCACACACACACACCTTTGTGCGGCTGCGGTTCGGTAATGGAGCAACACCTAACATAATGACTCTTGTCACGTCGTAAAACACAAAGAGAGTAACACGAAACTTTTCATGCACACCTCAGATCGATAGGCAGGCACACATCGCCAACGGTCGGAGATTCTAACAAATGATCGAGAAGTAATGTGTGCAACACCGCCCGCCCCCACCGTTCCGGGTTGAAGAATTGGGTTGCTTGTGCACTTCTGCGGATGAGTCTTAAAGCGTCGTCTCGAAGCTAACACAACACGGCGCGCCGTCCCGAAGAAGGCACAATAATTAATAGTCTGCCGTAAGATTAACGAACGCCGGTTGTATGGTATTATTGCGGCGACAAAAAAGAATCACCGCATACGCCGGCAAGGCAAGGCATAAATAATGAAAGTTGTCGGCGCAACGTGCGAACTTTCGGGACGTTCTTCCCATCGATCCAATGATTATATATAGAAGACAAACAATAAAACAAGTACATTCGCGCGCGCCACACGCCACACGCAGACCATTGGATGGAAACATGTGAGATGCGTTTTGCAGTTGATTGATAACGCATGAAATGAAAGTGTATTAAGTGCAAATTGGATATTTTCCATCGACGATAATTTTACTGCAAGTAAACAAGAGTTGTTGCGTGTCTAGTCTAGGTGCTCGGTTATTGTCGTCATTTTCATGCTAATTAATTGGACTCTGCTCAAACATTTTATTTCGTTGCCGAAAAATTAAGCTCAACCGCAACTTATAAAACCTTTGTTTGTTTCAATGTAAAGAAACTCGTGCTCAAATCGATTAGTAACTGTTTTTTCGATTTCGATGCTGCTCGAAAGTAAATTCAAATTTTGCAACGGTTGCATACGAAAGTGAAAATGCCTTCATTGTTTTTGCGTTTAATTATATCGTCTTGAAATTTGGCAAGTGCACAATTTTTTCCATTGTGCTTTACGATTCGCGAATTCGCTTGATGATTTGTTTCACCACAATCGACTTGACGAAAATATATAATTATTTGGTAACTATCTGTTGTTCGTGGCAGAAATATGAGTATATAATTGGTACATAAAATCCATAACAACAGGAATTCATTGTTGCAATATAGGTACAGTCTGTGTATGTGTAGAATAATAATAAGTTTGTTTGTTTGCTTTTTGCCAGAACCAAAGGTGCTCATGAATAATTTTTAGTTCAGTTTTCTCATGCTGAATGCGATTATCAATATGAATTTGAATATTTTAGTTTATAAGTTATTTGCGGGTGATATTTGATTTCTAGTTAGCCGTTAAGTTACTAATATTATTTCCTTCAATAAACTTAGGAAGCGATTGAGAATGAAATTATTTGATTTTAAATTTAATAACAATGTGCCTACGAAATCGGATATGGATGGTTTTTTACCTATAATTTGATCCTACGCACAGTTCTTCAGTGTTAGGAATCTAGTAGCAAACATAATTCGGCCGTAGATAAAAATTCATACTATGTAGTTGGAATTTTGCACATATCATTCAGGTGTATGTGTGCGCTGAAAAAAATAATTTTGTGCGATATTTTCCACTGTAGCGAACAGAAAAAGCCCGTCCTTTAGGAAAAAAATTATCGACACGATCAAAGCGATGTAGGCGTATTGAACAGAAGTGCATGGCAAAACAAAATGGAAGTGGTTTGTTATATCAAAGCAAAATGTAAGAAGCGATTACCACAAACGATGATGATGGTGATAATGTTATAAACATTGAACACGAGATAAAGTCATTTGTTTTTTTCCATCTCTTCTTCTGTCTATCGTGTAAATGCACTCTTTATTTATACGCACACAATTACTAGAATTACACATTAGATTTGTGAGGAAGAGAGGCGCAAAACGCCGAATGAATGACAAGCGAAAAAGTATGAGATGCGAATTAGTCTGATTAAATAAAGAAATACCGAAGCGACCTACTACTCGATGTAAGAAACTATTCTGTAATTTATTGACGCATAATTATAATTATGTCACTATATTAAAAAGAATTATTGTAGTACAATATATGAATTATTATAATTATACTTATCACAATAATGGGAGACTATCTCATTTTTCTTGTATATGTATTTGTTTAATATGCGAACCATATATTTATAGGTTTCATATCTATTCGTTATAGTTTTGTACATAATGTAATATCTATTACAAACATTGATATGCTCACATTGAACCCGAGTGCGGAAAATGACGACAAGAAATTCTTTATATCTCAAACAAATTCACCCATGTCGCTCCATGCTTACTGATAGAATTTTACCGTTACGGAATCTGTATGTCATTGCACTTGTAAAATAATCATTGCGGAGCGTAATCATGATGATCCTGATGATGATGATGGTTTAGAGAAGAAATTGAATGCATAACGAACGCTCGCAGATGCAATGCAAATGGATGTCTGATGAAATACATTTCGTACGACAATGATATTACACTTTATAGAATTATTGGATAATAATAACATTGTAAAGGAGGGTAAATTACCAATTGTAATAATATTATTTTCAAAGAATGACACAAAATATTATATATTGTGAAAATATTATATGTATATTAAACCATTGTTTTCTTTTTATAAAATGTTAAAAATTATACGAATGTTTGTGTTTTAATTTTTTGCCTATCAACAAGTTTAATAATTCCCAGAAATTAGCCACAGACTTCCAGAACTACGAAACTGGTAAGTTTTTTCATGCTTCTAAAAGTAATTAAATACATTAATGAGAGTATTTAAAAAACGATGTTATTTATGCATACCTCCTCGATGCTACCGTGTTCGTTTGTGATCAACATGACGCTGGCGTGCACGTAAAATACTGAAAATTAATTATAAATTCATCAAGATTGCGTATACTCGCTGTGCGCGCACGTAAACAATGTTGCGCGGCACGAAATAATACAATTCGCAAAATTTGTATGCAGTCAGCATTGCCGGTGGGCACGCGCGTTTGTGTTTTACTCTCCGACGTGCTGCTGCGTCAGCGACACGTGTTGTTAATTACTATTTAATGCTTTTTAATCCGAGTGCTCAGTGGCGCGAGCCCTAAACTTCGGACTCGCGTCGTGGATGTGGTTGTTTTGCTTGCGTTTTTGCGCGCACCAAACCGAACGAACCGGTTGCACACACATATTGCACGCATTATAAAGCCAAGCGTCGTGGGCTGCATTAAACTCCGCGCTGATTTGTCTGTCGAAAGCGTGCTTAATTGAATGTGCAAAAGCGCCGAGACCAGAAGTTATCAGTTTCGGTGTGGCGGAAGAAATTAATTGGCGTAAAAATGTGCAAGCGTCATTTTTTAGAATTGCCCTGATTTGCATTACATACGCACAAAAATATTAAATTATGCTAAATCGTCGTTGTATGAATATGTGATAATCGCGTACTAATATTCTAATTGCTGAGCCTACGTCTAATGAAATTTAATACGAACGCAAGTACGAGATGAAAAGACGCGGATGCTAATTGATGCATTGTTCGTACACGCCGCGCGCGAGTGATTACAATACCAAAAGAATATATTTGCATTTATTTTCGATGGTGTACACGGGCACGCACCATGTGCTCGTTACATATGTTTTGTTTTGCTGCGGGACGCCAAGGCGCAGTACCCACACACCCAAGCGCAACTGTTGCAATCGCAATTGAAAGAGATTTGATTCCGATGAATACAATGCACGACTAATGTGAATTAATAAATTAGAACATCAACATACACGTCAACACAACGTGTAATTATCATTTTTCTATATACAGAGCTTGAGAATTATTAATTATCTTCATAGAGTTATTATAGAGATTGTAAATTTACGACTTGACTCTGTAGCGCAATAAAATAACCGTACACCTTTAGAGCAACAGCAAAGTAGGTATACTAAGCATTTGATGAATTAGAAATTATTCATTAGACATTATTATAATTCGCGTTTAACTACCTATTACAATGATATTGTTCACTGCTATTTACAGACCCATATTGTTTGCTTATGCTAATGCTCCCTCGCAGCATGTGTGTCTAATTGTAAGTCTAAGACGTTTCTTGTACGAAAGTTCGTTGTAACATCTTCACGACTTGTGAATGATTCAATTGGAACAATGCTCACCAGTGAGAAGAGCAAGCTGCGTGATGATGGCTCAAAAGTAACGCATCAACGCCAATTTCTTAAGACACATGTTATTTGTTGATGAAGGATATATATTTATCCCACTTTCATCATCCAGCTGCAGGTCGTGCTATATAACTCGAATGATTGGCAGTTTTTCATTAATAATTGCAATATGTAATGAAATTTGAAATTGCTCGCAAAAACCTGGCTAGACGCTGAAAAACTGAACCCATTCATTCTCCACTCGCTAAGCGAACAAATGGCGATAGCGACTGCTGTTTTCACAAATTCCAATAATGCTAGTCGGTGAGAAAATTCTATAAAATTAGCCTAAATACCGAGTCCAGATCGAAAGTAAAGAAAATTCTTGCATGCTTCATGGCCGCACATCTCTTGGCGAGATAGAAATTGCACCAGTCATCAAATGCATATACGACTTGGGAATCGATCTTCTCTGATTTCATGGCAACCAGAGACTGGGATGTATTGAATTACGGAGCAAATCTCGCCATCGAGCGGCGTTACTTTACGTCGTTATGCGCATAACGTCGATAGAGCATGCCGCCGGCCACGGCTGTTCGCGCACACTAGTCTTGTGTGAGCGCATCTCTCGCGCGCGCTTTTATTAAATCAGATGCATCGATCGCATCGTTGAGCGTGAAATGCGACATCGCACACAAGCATATGGCACACATAGGCGATTATGTATAAATTCATTCACGCTCGCTTGCATCATCTCGATAATATTAATGCCAGTCAAGAACAGCAGTTGTTCGTCGTTTGGACTGCGATTATTACAAACTGCGAACAACTACCGTCTCATAATGATAAAGAATTAGTAAAAGGCATTGGTTCCCATGACTAAACGAAGATAATACATTATGTAATATATTAATGATAGTTTAGAAGAGGTATTTCCAATTTTAATAAATATACGAGTACTTTATTGTCTTAAAGATAAAGACAAAAAGAATGATGACATATTCTCAGGCGCCGCCGCTCTGACCTGAATGCACAGGTAGGATGAATTGTTGTCATGACATCTATTCCAAGTTGTCGTTTTGTCAGTAGACTGACTCCGGACCTCCTTCGTCTTCTTCTCTGAGTGATGCCTTCGGAATACGTAATACCATTATTATTTTTATCTCCGCTCCTCTACGTCCGTCGCCGTCGAGCCCATGCCGGAATGTGAGTGCTTATATGACAAACTTTGTGCGCGCGGTGGGGAAAAAAAGGAAACCATAAGGTATCCAACAACAATGCTACCCGTTGGTTCTTGTTGAATAGGTATATAACATAAATGCAAACTGCCATAGTAGCGTTGTAAAGAAACTATATTGCGACAGCAATTTTTTTATGCTCCCATCATCATCTCGCCTGGCAGTGACAAGCCTGGATGATGGGAGAGTGGGCTGGTATCCACTCATGTCACCGTTGCAGAGCTTATCATCCCCCTTCAATTTAAACTGTCCATTATCGTGGATGAATCTTCAACTCATCACATTTTAGATTTAGGTAGACGTGCAAAAAAAAACAAAACAGGTGATTGCTATCTGGTTTAAATTAAAAAGATCAAATCAAAAGGTTTATTTCTTTTTTTTTCTGTCATAATATATTAAAATGTTAACAACTTAGTATGCATGCGATAACATAAATAAAAATAGAAATTTGATACTTATTTGGAGGGCTGGGGTGCCGTATACGCTCGAATGCCCAACTAATTCACACGGCGATCAGCACCACATCCATTCTCGTGTTGGAAAATAATTTATCGCCCAAGTTTGCGCAACAACAGCATCATCGTCTCACCGGTGTACCATCTGGAGGAGGCAGCCAGCCAATCCAAACTTTTGCCATCTGATTTGTGTTGTGTTTTACTACGCCCGCGCCCGCCCCTATGCCAACAACCAAGAACGCAAGCACAAAGAATTTGTTACTTATTTGTTTTATATTAACAATTTATATCGTACGTAGGCATCCTTTCAGATTGAGTCATGTCAGTAGTATATCAAGCAAAAGTAAAACGAAATTAAACTATGTATATGCTTATACGCATTACAATGTTATTTCCATCACAAAACGTCGGATTTGAGGGATGAAGTATTGCGTGTGTGCGAACTAAACCTGTTACGTACCGCTGGCGGGAGAATGAAAGAAAGGGAAGAAAAGAAATTCATCCAGCAGCCACAAAAATAACACACCTGTTCGGATTCACATCTATACGTTTTATACATCACAAAGCGTTGCTGCTGCGTGCCGTGCGGCTGAGAAGAGATCTCGACCACTAAATTATAGCTACCTTACTACCAGTGTAGTACAGCATCCACGCAAACAACAACGTGCCCGCGCGAGAGGGTAAATCGCTCGCGGCCTCTTCACCCAACAGCATCTATAGGATTTTATAGGGCCGAAACAGTTTGCACCCGAAATTGAAATTCTTTAGAAAATATTCATTCCAACGATGTAAAAACGAGGGTCCACGATTAATTATTATCGCGGCGCTCGCTTCCCAAATGGGCGGGTATGTAATTAAAAGGGGTAATGCTTATTTTTTGCCTGGTGAATACTATTAATACCCTTCCCAACCAAATATTTGAAACACTGGTAGAAATACCATTGGTGCATGTTTGGTTCAATGAAGTGCAAATTCGAAAGAAATCAATAAATCCAATATAAATCTGTCGAGCGCGCATCGTTTGTTGAATTCAAGTGCTCATTGGCGCACCTCTCAGCCGTGCTCAGCCGCCGAGAACACGGGCATAACGATGCAAAAATCGTAAAATATTGGTGGCATCCGATCCTCCATTCAAATCTGCAGCCTGCCGGTATTGCTTCAATTCCATTCTCATTTCAATGCTTGAATGCATTCTGAAGTTTTCAGTTGCGCCCTCGATTTAATTAATGTCCTGCAGGCTCAGATACTAATCCGATTGGAAATGATTTTGATGGAAAAACTTCGGAAATGTATTTTTCGTTTGATCAAAAATAATGTCGCCATTACGCATCGCACGCAACATCGATTCGCTTTTCCCATTCGGCAGCGATTTTTTTCCATCCGCGTTGGCATGAAATGTGAAGTAACTGCGACGCAAGACAAATCATGCGATTTGTGTGAATTACGCGCAGCACTTCGCCTTCGCCGCGTCGTGGAAAGGTAGCAAAATGCTAGGCGCCGTTGTTGTTTTTTGACTGGTGATCTTCCTTTCCTTCGCCTCTACTCGTATCTCGCCCCCACCCTCTGCAACAACCGCGTCTCACGAGATTTAGTTTTGAGTTGAATTTCAGCACGTGCAATCCGTCAGTGCCGCATCCAACGCGCTGGCGTCGGCGTCGCGTTGAATGACAAATAAATGGCGCGCTGCGACAAAAAGCAATCGCAATGAAATCTAATGTAAATGCGTGTGGCTGTGTGTGCGCTATTGGCGCGCCCGCCAGCTTTTAGTCATTGCTTTATTTGCGTTTTTAGTTTCGCAACCGCACGCGCGTCGGATTTGGACGGCTTTATATACTTGAGGGCATTGGGAATTTTCGAATTGCGCTGGTCGGGCGAGTGCGATGCCGACGGCGGAATACTAAATGTTAAGTGCCGTTGTGATTTGTAATCTATTGATGGATATTGGAAGCGTGCGCCAGCGAGCCTCGCTATAAATTGGCATGCGATGCGAAATGGAGATGTTCTTATAACTGCTAACGTGAATTTGACTGTTATATTTTGATGCAGACCAATTCTATCGTTGAATAATTACTTTTTCATGATGTTTAACAGTGTCATACGTGAAATATTCCCTAATTAATGCACGCACAGTTAGTTTGCTCGCATGTCACTAGAGACGCCAGAGTAAATTGAAAAACGTGTTAAATGTGTTTCCACATGTAATTAAGGGACGCATATCGCTTGAAGTAATGTTTGATGGCATGTAGGGTGGCAGCCAGCGATCTAAAAATATCCTTTTTGAGCCGCCTATGAATCCATTTAGAAAAAACATGCAAGCGCATACGAATAACAGGAAGTAAACATGCATACACGATGGTAGCAAGTGATCTACGCATTTGCCGCCCATATGTACGAGTCTGTAGGTGGCAGACATGATTTTGTATCTTTTTTGCTGAAAATCTCTGAAAAGCGGCGGAATGAACACAAACAGTGTGTATTTTTAAAACGATTGCTTTAGTATCCTTCTTCATCCATTTCTTTCCCTCTTTCGTGAATTGTTTGTTGATTTTGCACAGACGCTTCTTTCAAATTGTTTCTCTTAGCATTGTTTAATTAAAATCCGATTAAAAGCTTTCTATTCATTTCTATTATTATTCGAAGTTTATTTTTTTCTTGATTTAGACGAAAGTACAATGTTTATGTAAGTGCAAACACAAAGAAATACAGAGCGCAGCCGAGCAGGAAAATGGAATAGTCCAACCCCATCAATCCTTGGGTAACCTTATTTCAGTCATTTTCCTAATGCACATTCGCGTGCAATGCGCAACAGCGCACAATGCAGGCGGAAATCTCGTACCGATGTGATATTCACACGCTGCAGCTCCACGCCGGCTTGCAGAAATATCGAGCGTGTGCGCAGAGCCAACAGACGGCAAAAAAGACAAGATGGAAATATATAATAATACACGAGAGTTGAGCGAAACCCTTTCGGTAGCATACGCGATACGCGTACTCCTAGTACGAGTAGTAGTCCTTCTCTTCGGTTCTAGTCCACACTGGTAAAACAATATAAAATCTATAAATACATCCCTTCTGCTTTCGCGCACCGTTTCCTCGTTGGCTGCTACGCCTCATAATGGTGCTTTTCCTGCTAACCGGGCATGAAAAGGTCCACTTTCGTCGCATATGCGGTTGCGTTTGCTACTTACGCGAGTTATTTGCGGAGCGTCCAACAACCGCTTGATTAATTACAGTACGCCGGTCGGTAGCTTTATTGTCTTCATAGTTCTAATTCAAAAGTGCACACCTCCAAGGTTACACCATAGTGCTGGCCTGAATCAATTTCGTCCAAGTTTTCTTTTGTTAACGTAGCCGCAAAGAGATTATTTATTATTACTTCATTCTTGCGCCGCGATGCAAACAATGAAGCGCGTTGAAGTTCACTGCGAGCAAGAAAATAGACCGAGGGTGAATTTTGTTTAATTGTTTTAGGGTGGTATTATGTGCACCTAAATGAAATACTTAGTAATTTAAATGACAAAAAACGTTAATATTCACAATTTCGAAGTCTGCGGCAATTAGCGTCACGCAGCAATGTGTGATAAACGCGGCCAACTTTTTCTCGACATTAATCCCCACGACATCCAATTTCCTTTGATTAATTAAAGACAGGAAAAGGTACAATTAGAGGACGACGGAGAGGCGCAGAAAAAAATTCCAAAGGACTGTGTGCGTGTGCGACGCGGTTTTCCTCTTTCACATGTCGTCGCTGCCGCGCCGTTGAGTTTTCGAGTGTGCGAGAACTGGCGCGCGCACAAGAACAAGAGGCGGTCGGCGGCGGGGGTGGAGAGGTTTTCCAGCATTAGCGTTAACGACCGACGTGAAGTTAAGCCTGAAACCGAGCCGAACCACTGTATAATAATGCCCGTCATATTGCCCGGCGCTAACCAGCAAACCACTGGAACAGGAGCATAGCCAAAGGCAAGTGCTCTTTAGCTATCGCATGTTGACTTGCTCTCCTCCACTGGCTGTTGGCAAAATTCAAATCTCCACTCACTATTCATCATTTGTGTAACATGTGCATTGTTGTTATTACGAAATATTTAGTCAGCCCTCTCACCTGCCTGATTATTCTAGAAATACTTTCTAAATTTGAGAATTTAAAATTAAAACTATAAATCACCAGAAACTAGCATTAATGTTTTTCCTGGGTGAAATGCTGTGGAAAAATGGATGGCGGCAGCACACAAAAAAAGAAGCAGGGAAAGCTCGACACAACGTACTCTTTTAATGAGTTGCTGAATGCTGAGGGCGAGTGGAGAGCGGCTATGCAGATGTGGAAGCTGCAAATGCAAACAACCACGTATCTCTGCCGCGTTATATACCTACAAGTGCATTAATATGTAACTGCACTCGTTTTTTCATCCTGACAGCACGTACTGCAGGCGGTTCGTTTTTTGCAAAAGAGCGTATTAAAATAACGGCAAAGCCAAGAAGCAAAAAATCATTTTGCCTACACTTACATACATAATTGCCGTCAGGCGAGGCGACGCGCAAATGAATCTACGCGAATATACGCTGTGTGATATATGCGATGCGCGCCACGGCAGATAGCGACAATCTATGTGCGAGGTAAACAAAGGACGGCGCTGTGCAAGGGTGCGGAGGGTTGAAGCACGCCTCGGCGGATGAAGATATTCACACTGATAATTAATATTAAACGCGTAATTATACTTTTGCGCAATAAAATGAATTTATTATGCGTGCACAATGGATGAAGCCGAGCGAGGCGATGTAAATATGAATAAGATTCTGATTTATTTATGTACATTTTGAACAAAGCACCCCATTGCTGCAGAAAATAAAATTTCCTTCGTTAATGATGATAATATGTTTCGGTGCAAACATTAACATAATTCAGATGGAAGAGGAAGAAGCAAAGGAGAGAAACTACTAATGCCACCGATAATAAATTCATTATCAAGATTGATCGCTGCGATAGGGACAGACATAGATGGACGCGTTTGATACCCCATACGCTTTTATCTCACACCCTCTCTACTACCCAACTCGACACTGAATTCGATAATGTTACAGTTGCGACGGTTACGCTCTGCTTTGCCGCATTCGCAATCGGAAGCGCTGCCAAAAATCATGCCCGCAACGTTATTAGTTGCATAGTTGGCGATGGAAATATGCGTCCAACCGCCACGCTGCCGCCGCGAATTTTCGCATTCCGGTCGCATTCTCTCTCTTCTCTCGCGAACCACGGCCACAACAGAGAAAACACTGCCTGCTGTTTACTTGATGTTATTTATGGATAATTTATGAAGGTCGTGAGCAAAGAGTTGTCCGGAAACTTTGCATGTTTGATGATAATTTACTGCATTCGAAAATGGTAACAATACCATTTCAACTGGATAGACTTTACGTAAATGTACAATTTTGACACTTTACGTAGAAGTTTGCATTGTTATCAATAAAATGGGATAAATAGTTTGCACATCGGATGGCGAATTTATATTATTGCATCTGGACTGGTGGGTGGTAGGGCGGAAGTAAGCGCGCGTGAACGATATGCAAAATAGCATCGGTCCGGGGACGCACTTCCGTCCTGCAAAGGGTTTCAAGGGACGAGCGCAGCGAGCGACGGCGGTGGTGGGTAGCGGTGGCGGTGGCGAGGAGACGAGAGAATACGGTATTGATCGTCCTTCGCGGAACAGCGCGCCACGAACGAACGCGCCACACGTTACCATGCGCGCATACACATTCGCACTGGCATGGATAAGCGCGGATGCTGAACGCTGTGCGCTAGGATGTGCGGGTGGTGAGCGAGGTTAAAGCGCGTGCTTTTCACAGTCACGTTGTCCTTCGGCTGATTCGCCTCGTCCTTCGGCCGCCACATCTCGATTCCAACTGGGTTAGTGTATTTTCGGTTCAACACCACATGATACCCAATAGCCTAAATTCGCCCACCGTGTCCTTTGTATTAGCTCAAACCGCAAACCTTTGCAAAACGTTTATGATTTCGTTTCTTTTTCATCCCTGTAATTTATTATCAAGATAATTTCCAAGATGATTAAAAAGTCGAGTTCTTATTTGGGTACAGAAGAGAGATCATCTTCGATAATTTCTACCTGTAAACCTGTCATTCCGTTTTCATTCGTATATTAAACATTTCTTGCTACTGAATGAATGAGCCTGAGCCTGAGGCGTAACAAACAGATAACATAGATCAAAAAATGAACAACCTAAGGGCAACAGTAGAAATTCCAAGCTGTCGTTGTGTTTCTCGTCCCAGCAATCGTGCGTATACCTACCTACGGTTATCAATTATGATTAGGGAAACCTAATTGAGGCGGGCGCACGTCGAGGCACTTGGAGAAGCGCACGCCTTTCGTCTTGGGTGGTCTCTCCGCATCAATTCTTCACAAGCGCTCACGTATGGCGATGCAATGCGGCATGCGTTATGTATGTATCATTTTATTTTCATTACGTAATGCGGTACGAAGAGAATGGGTCGCAAACGATTTATAACGTTTTTTAATAAATATTTCTACCTGGTTGGATTACAAATTTCGCCGCCGCCGAGTGTGCGGGCGCCAAAAATCAATTTCGCAAAATCGCATTAAAATTGGCGTCACGTAAACTGTTTCTGTCGCAATCGATAAAGTTTTATGAATAAAAAGTTGTGGGCGCCCCTTGTGAGTAGCACGGGCGCGCGCGTGCGAATTTTTTTCGGTTTTGCGCCAACCGCCTACTTTTTGACCCACTTATTTGCGGCACCTTTCCCTACGAGGCATTACGCGCTCGGGGGCTACAAATATATTATCGTTATTTTCGTATAATTTATGAATGAATCCCATTGCGGACGCGGTTTGATTATTTTTCATTTTCGCATATCTCATCTGTAATAATTCTTTTGCTCCTCGCTTACGCTTTCGTTGAAATTAATATCCGAAAAATACACGGATAATTAAATTATGATTAGATTTCTACAAATGAATGTCGCGCTTAAATTGTTTATACGTGAATGTATAATTAATTCAATTAGAAATATAATTTCTCTGGGGAGGAACGATGTTCAAATGAATACATTATTTGTTTTATTTTATTTTGCTTGCGAGTAAAATTTGCTGAGTTTGTATTGCGTTTCTATCTAGCAACGTTGTTTTTATTGATCAAACTACTATGAAAATAACAAGACTGTTCTCTAAATTGTGTTCAGGTTAAATGCTACCTGAAAATTATTAATTATTGATATTCACTGACGTAAGTAACATTTCTTTTGTTTATTATTATATCTGCCAAAACAATCTGTAATCATCTATTTTCAATTTATACATTTTCATCTCTACAATCTACAAGCAAATTAGCAATCATGAGTGACGAAGCATTAATCAAAATGGTAATTCGAGAGGATGCGAAAGATGCCGACGAATCGTCAGGCAATAGCATGTCGATACGTGCACCAAGGCGTGTGCACCGCAAGAAACCCGAACCCTCAAAGGTGCCAATTGTTCAAGCCAAATCGTTATTGGAGCGCATCTTCGGTTCGAAGAAGTACCTAAAAGATCACTACTTTTCGGCGGGGGCGGGGATCACCAACAGCAATATGCGCGATCTCATCGCCGAAGCGTCCCCGTACCATTATCCCGAGGATCTCGACCTCTTCTCCTACAAGCTGATGTCAAAAGCGTGGGAATCGTCCACGCGCACCAAGGAGATGAAACTCAAGTACAACGAGCGCAGCAACTACATCACGCGCCAGCGCAAGGACATCCTGCGGCGGCTCTACGTCGAGCTGGAGAACGTCAAGTGCAACAAGACGATACTGGACATTGATTCGGAGTTCTACACGATCGTCAGCGGCCGCCCAATTACGGTCAAATTCAATCTGCAAGAATACATGAACACGGCGCGCGATATTTTGCGCACAAAGATCGTCAGCGGCTATCGCATGGACGACGCGCTGCTCATCGAGGAGAATTTGCTCGAGGAGCAGAATATGATTGACGAGATCACCAACCAATACATGATCTACTTGTCCACGTTTGAAGAGTACCTCGCCAACGATCACGAAACGTCGATGGTGCTATTGCGCTCCAGCGAAGCGGAAGGTGCAATGCATTTCAAACTAGTCAATAAGCGTAGAAATTAATGTTTGCTTTGTCCTTGCGCAGCCAACAAATCGTATGAAAAGGTCGAGGCCTATCGAGAGGTCGCCAAAGAGTTGGGCGTCCTCAAGAGTCAGATGTCGAATTTGGAGGAGAAATGGCGCAATGCGCAAATCTACCAGAAGTTTCTGTACATGGTCAGCCCGATGTATTGGCGCAAGCAGTATGATTACTATCACATGGTGATGACGAGTGGTGATAACGGCTCTATGGTGGAGATTGTCGATTCGGCCGTCGAGCTGCACCAGCAAGGCACCGCGTACCGCTCACTGGACGTCATTATTAAAGAGTTTCTCGAGGACTCTGAGAAGATGGACGTGCAGGAGCCGCTGATCTTCTTCAAGGACCCCAACGAACTGAACAAGATCTTTCGCTTCGTTGAGCTGCAGAATCTCAACTCACTGCTGCACTCTGAGGAGTTGGCGATTCCGTTGGACACGCTCAAGGAGAATATGGCGGCGACGGAGGCGGAGTCGAATCGGCAGATTGCCGATCTGAAGGAGATCACCAGCAATTTGGAGGGTGAGATTGTGTGGGAGGAGGAGCGCGCTGTGACGCTGGAGGCGCTCGCGCGTGAGTTGATCAACGGCGAATTTCGACGGTTGATTTGCGACAGCAGCATACTCAATCTGCTGGTGATGGTGGAGGATGTGTATGAGGCGCGTGTTGCCACCAATGATGCGAATCTCACCGCCTACGAGATGATGAAGGCGATCGAGGTCAAATACAGGGAGCATCTGCTTAAATTGGACTACATGCCCTACGATAAGGTGCACAAGGCCGAAATGGAATGCTACGCGGAGCAGGCGAAGATGATGAAGGTTGCTGAGGATGCGGCGAGGAAGGTGGTGCAGATTGAGCGGCTTGTTAAGCGGCTACGCCGGATATTGGAGCCGCCGGTGGATATGCACACGAGAGGTTTGTGAGGGTGATTGTAATGGGTAGGGATTCATGGGGTGGGATATTTTCTGCTGCAGAAATTAAGAAGAGATCCATGCTACATCGTCCGCCAGCACCTGAAGTGCAAACGGAGCAACCAATCACCAAGGAGGAAGCCGAGTATTTTTATCTGTTCACTGATTTCTGCGAGGGCACTGATAATATTAAAGAATATCGCGAAATTCGCCGAAAAGAACAAGAAATTGAGGAACAGGTAAGAATATATCAGCTAATGAATAGTTAGTTATTGACGCCTAATTTTTTTTGTATATTTCAGCTGATAGAACAAAAATTGCAGGAAGCTAAAGAAGACAACGAAGAAACGGCTGGCTAGACGCCTTATTGAATAAATGTTATGCTCTTTTAGTCATGTCCTTATCTTTGACTTTGCATAATAGAAAAGCTTGGAAAGTTATAATTTACATTTTTGTCTCTAAACGTTTTTAAATTACTCCCACGATGGCGTTCGAATTACATATTTGTTTTTCTGTATCGTATTTGAATAAAACAGTACATACTATAAATACATAGGGTTTTGATGTTATTTTCCATGGCTGTAGTGAACGTAGATTGCGAACATTCTGTTAGTGTGTAAGTAACTGACTTTATCCCAATCTCGTCGCTGAAAATCTATTCAACATATAAGCACTTAAATTGAAACGTGATCTAGAAAAAGAAAAATGAAATGGCATTCAAAATAAACAACTTGTTTGGCATGTATGTATTCATGAAAGTAGTCAGAACAGGTAAAATGAAACTGCAAGCAAACGAGCGCACAATCCAAACTCATTTGTGTATTGATGTAAAGAAAGGAACGGATATCCGGAATCTCCGCATAAATGCAACGCTGCAGATGGACAAACCAGCAGGTATTGTATCAGGAAAGTATTGTACTCAGTGCCGGAACGTGTAATTGGCAATGCGGAACCGAATCGCGTACAAAATTGATGTTTGGTACTACCGAGAATCAACATCTCACTTCAAATTTCTTCATACGAATATAAATACTAAAACTAAAAAGTACGCCTACGCCCTCTAAGGGCACAAAAGGCATAATGAATATATATATATATATATATATAAACTAAAAAGTAAATTAATGTTAAAATAAATAAGAAAAAAAGAGTTTGGAGGCGCCGGGTATCGATCCCGGTACCTCTCGCATGCTAAGCGAGCGCTCTACCATCTGAGCTACGCCCCCAGTTGCGGAGAGGTAGTAAGGTAAACGTATATAAATATGGTAGAACATATATCACTTTTTGACTAATAATTTCTATGTTTTTATGTAAATTTTTACAAAATATAATATTATCAGCATCAATACTCACTATTTATACGCTTTAAATATTTATTTATGGTTTTCAATATTCACATGACAGAATTTAAATCAGTAACTTCACTTTCTTTGTTTATTTATAATAATACATTCATGTATTATTAAGATGAAAAAATTTGCAGTATTATTTATGTGCTTATTAGAAATACGCCCACAAAGTTTCGTGCTATCAAAACATGACGATGTCGACTGACAAACTCAAGAATGTAGGGCGCAATCCGGCAATTCGTATTCCAATGACTGAGTTCACAACAAAAACTTTTTATTAGGTTTCCCCGCTTTTTATACGCATCTTCCGCACCAACTGGCTTATATTGTTTTGGCGGCGCAGCGGCCCTTATACCCAGCGCACGAGGAAATGGGAAATTCAGTCATGTCTGCACTTTGCACCGCATACATTACCAATACAGAATAGATGCAGACGGCTGTTGGTCGGGGTTTGGCGGGCACACCGCCAACTGACTGACGATAAATCGCGCACGTTTGCAGTTTTTTATCAGCAAACTTTTATTTTGCGATATCTCGCCTTAGTTTGGTGTTAAGTATATGTATACTTTGTCTATAAGCAATCATATTCAGCATTCTATAACATATTTGTTGATTATTATTCAATTCCTAAGTTTTTCATTTTATTGAATTAGAAATTAGCGAAAAAGGCTTTCAATAATACTGTACATTCGTAATTTGTCACGACGCGACGCAAGATAAAATACGACTAGTGAGGCTTGTTTACGCTGTAACGCGCCTTGCTTGCGGCAGACGGAAGCCGGAAGGCGGTTGAATTCGAACTAAAGTTGATGGCATTGTGCCACACATACATTGCGGCTAGCCCTTTTTCGCTCGGCGTTGTAACTTTCTTTAATTGCGCATCGTATTGGCAGCATTCCCACAGCTCGGCGGTTTCTTTTTTTGCCCTCGCCGATACCGTGAAAATCGCTCCCTTTTCCCACTTAATGGATTCAGCGAAAGGTACAAATCTCTTCTTATATAAACACTCCATCAGCGATTTTAAGTAGGTAGTGAACTCTTTTTATGGGCGGGTTGAAAATATTACGTCAGCAGCAGGGCTAAAAATAAAAGAGATGCCCAAACGATAGCAACGGGCATAATCGGATGACATTTCTAAAGAACGGCGACGTTCTTGTTAAAGGTCGCGCAAAATTTTTCGTATATTATATTACATACAAGAAAAATAATTTGTTAAACGTCTAATGAATTCTTGGAACACTTTCTTTCGCTACGTCTTAATAGCTATCAATAGATATATTTTAAAGGGAACAAAAAAAAAGCCGTGAGATGAGGTTGGCATCGGACCACCCAAGAAGTTATCTGCTTGCATTGCTACAGGCAAGGCAAAAAAATTCCTCAAGCATGTGTATCGAGAAGACAAGATTTGAAATAATCACATTTGAATTGTGTATCGTTTTTGCCCGCATAAAAATGCTAATTCACCTTGGATGCGTTATTCATTCCTGTTCCTCCTGCGCATCCAGGATTCAACGACCCTTATTATAGTACCCAAAAGACCGATTCCACTACGCTTTAATGGCGCAACGAACAAGAGAGGGTAAGTTACGCAAGTACCAAGTTTATACAGGTAAAACTGCCTGCATTCAGGCTTACCCCAAAACCGATTAACTTAAACTTAAATTATTCCGGTTTAAAAAAAGACACGTTAGCCAAAAGAGGGCTGGGCGTTAGCTAGCAGGGAACTTTAAAAGCGTGAAAAAAGTTTTATGTTCGCACCGGCGATGTATAATTTACGTGTGATGTATTTTCTTTGTTAAAGTACACCGCATGCGTAACGGTGGAGCCGGATTTAAATACGATAGCGATTAAATTTTTAGGTATCAGCGTAAAAACCTGATGCAAAGAAGATTATAAAGCAACTGAGTCGTTAGGCCGGTAAATAATGCGATAATAGTGATAACGAATCATATTCGTGGTCTACGTGTGGGATTAAAATTGAATTTTTCGGTGCTCTATGTCATAGCTAGCCAGTAGTTATTTGAAATGCTATATGGAAATTCTATAATTTACGCCCGCTTGGCTATTAAAAATGCGTTGGCGAACAAATAATCATATTACACAGAAATAACGATAAATTTCAGTTTTATTTTAGGTTTGTTTCGAGATTTTTTTACCTAGATAACTTGCTGTCATCAAAATGAAATTATTTAGTATATTGTTTACTTGCACATGCAGTTTAATAAATATTAACACACAATATGAATTATTTTCATATTGTCAATTCATTTGCCGATAATAAATTGTAGTCGTTCCGCTTTAATTTTTTCACAGGTCATTGGGCAGTAAACCTGTGGAACGAAAACTATATCGCTAATTCTTTTCTTTCCACGCTGCCTAGTTCATTCATTCATATGTCCATTCATTCGCCCATTATTTAAATACTTTTCATACTGATAGCAATTAAAAGTATTGTCTGAATTTCATGCTACATGACTTGCTTCGGTTCATGTTCACCAAACACAATTTATTTATACAAACACAATCACCATCGATCAATCTATGTAACTCTTAATTGTCGGCCAATTAATGAAACCGGCCTGGCGCACAATAACTTTTAAAGAAAGTTCGTTAATCGATTTTTGCCAATCTTCCGTGGTCCACTTTCGTGATTGGCCGCGCCAAATTTACACACGTGAGTCGCGTGCGTGTTCAACAAACATTAGCGGCTGAAAATTAACCAGCCAAGTTTGAAGTCGATTGCGGCTAAAAAAAAAAACAAAGTGCAGACATTTAATATCAAGAAACTAACGTCAATGACATCGGCGGTAACATCTTCCTTTGCTTTGAGACGCACCGGCATACCACTTGCATTATACATTCAGATGGATGAGGTATGCACACGATTCTGTTATAAAATATGCGGCTCATCTGCGCGTACGTGCATGACCTACTGATGGACGTCGCGCCGTCGCGAGTTTATAGATTACCTCGCGAAGAGAATGCGACTCACGTTGCTTCTTGTATCGGCCGGTGCCTGATAGTGAGAGCTCGCCGTATACCTGTTGTGCCAAGATGGCTTCACCGACAAGCCCATAATCGAACAACTTGTCAGGAATATTATTTATACCTACACCGAATATTGCAACACACTTATTTATTATTGTCTATTGATGCTGGAAATATTATTTATGGCTAATATCTTTTTTTTTAATTTTATATTTTACGTCGGAATTAACCTCAGGAGCTTCACGCCTTGTGAAGCCATTAAAGTACATTAAATTCATTAGAGTATACATATAGCTGGTAACATGTTGATAGGGATTGATATAAGCTGGATTAATAATCCTCGCCGGGGTGCTATTACATTTCCCCCCGTTAGCTCCAGTATTCTATTAGAGTAAAATTTAATAGCCGGAAAGCAAATATAGTAAATGCAAATTATTTTAAATATTTCTACTTCCAATCAGATTCGGATAAGAAATCGAATAAGATTCTGATTGGAAATCCAATAAGTATTATATAAATAAGCTGAAATATAAATGAAATGATATAAATTTAATTAGGTACCTATGATAAAGCTAACAATATCGAGAAAGTTTCTTACTCTTGATTTCCTTTGTCGCAGCAAATCGGAAATCGGAAGTGTGCAATTCTGTGACACCAACAAAAGCAAGCGGACTAAATACGTTGTTGATTGTAGGTGTAGCGAGAATAACGTAAAAACTACAAAGCAAACTACACACACAATGCGCCGTAATTTGCGTAATCGCCCATTCTTTATTACAAGAGCACGACCGATGTGTAGTGTGGGTGCATTATAATGTTATAGAACCAATGAATTGAGTCTGTTATGCATGTGCATAAGGGTGAAACTTCTATTCAACTATTCTAGCTTTTTCCCTACAAAGCCTCCACGTCCGTCGGTACATACTATCAAGCAGACGGGGTTGTTTTCTCACGAGATGGTATATGCCTCCCCCGTTGGCTCCCGCGATTCCCACAGTAATCTGTCCCGTGTCGACAAAGTATGTCGTTGGCTGCACGATGACAGGGAGTTGGTGGGACCCGGATGCTGAATCGCTGCGAGGGTGAAGATGTTTCTCACACGTCCATCCATGCCAACCACCAGCCAATCAGGACTTCTGTCACACGACACGTGTGCGCTGTGTGTGTGTCGTGTGCGGTGACTTTCTCTCCTCTTTTTCCACACCTCCACCGAGCGAATTAATCATATTAGTCTTTCATAAACTAATTGCCCAACTTAAATTGGATGTGAAATGATGAGGGGTAATATATTGCATGTCTCATTAAATTATATCATTTAAGAATTGAGATGTATAGGGGATTTTTAAATATTTCTTTAAAGATTTAGAAGTATATAATAAATGCACCACCAATATGTTTATATAAACCAATTTGTTTTAGTGGTACATTCAGTTTATCGGTATCGAAGGAAAAGCAGGGACGTTCGAAAACCCTCCCTTCGGGTGGCATGCGTGCATTCGTGTGGTGTCAAAGAGCATTTCGGCAACGTAAATCTCAAGTGGCGCGCGTGAGAAGGAAGGGATTTCGAGCGGGGAAACCAATACAGCCATCAACATCGGGGATCGGAAAAGAAAACAAGTTCCAGCACATTTGTTTTACCCACATTCACAACATTATTAAACTAATTTCTATAGTTGAATAAATTCTAATTATAATTAACTATATAAAAATCAATTAGTTCCTAAAAAAAGGAATGTAGTGTCTTCTTTGTTCTTTTATTATCAATTTAATTCATTAGTCAATGGAAGCAACTTTTAATAGATTACGGCATTACGCCGCACGCCACATCGTGCAGACGACGACGGCGCAAAACACAAACTAGGACTAATTAGCTGAATTCGAGCTTTAATTATCGTATTATGAACAAATGTGACCTGCGGCCAGCATTCGTCAGTTGAATAACACCGCACTAATTCGCTACAATGCTTGATTACGGTTACATCTTCTCTATCATCATATTCCTTTTTGGTGCTCTTGCCTATTCGTGACTAATTTTATTTCACTGACGTAAGAATCATTAGATTGATTAGAAATGCTCCTAAATACAATAACGCATCGCATTCGCTAATGAAAGGCTGGCGAGTATAAAAGGTATTAAGTAATAGGCGAGTGTAAAGGCGAAAGGGCATTATTAATTAGAAATGAACTACAATTGACTTTGTCTTAGAAAATTCACTGTCAATTTAAGTGAGTTTCTTACAGAAGAACACTTACTCACCATGAGTTGATTACGATTTTAACAATGCGTATTGAGACGTTGTCAATGAGTTGATGAAACAAGTGTGAATTAGTGAAAATGCGGAAGTACGTATGTGCGATGAAAACACTTAAATACCTACATACATTGAGCACAAGGTGCTCAACTTAAACTTTACCTAAAAACTTTAAGTGGACTTTCTTTTTTCTCCAACGGACATTTACGTTTTTGCGCCGTGGGCGTGTGCATGTGTGCTTGTGCCGCGTGAATGACTTCGATTTTGGGAGAAAGAAATTCAATAAGACGTTACGCTGCCCGTTTTTTCCTTAGCAGCAAAAGGCGGGCGCTCACCGGAAAATAAAAAGAAAGAGTAATGGAATATAATCGGAAGAATCGGCAAACTTAAGCGGGCCGGTCGGTGCCCGCGCGCGCGCGTAGCATCAAAGACGCGCGCGACGGCTATAATTTCAGATGAAAGGAAACGAAAGCTGCCAGAGAGGCGCGAGCGCAGGCATAATAAGATAATACGAATATGGAATCGGTGCGCACGACAGACATACGGTTCAAGTTCGGCAAAAGTACTTAATGCAGCGCAGCAGAGGCGGCATAATTATTCCGATTTATCCACTCCCACACGCCGCCGCCACCGCCGCTGCGCTGCCGCCACGCACGCCAATAGATAGGAAAATCAATTTTCTCCGTCTTGGATTCGAAAGTTTATATAACTGATTCCAAAAACTTATCCATAATATCAACGACTCGAAATTCATTACGGCATATAGATTAATATCTTGCAATTTCGTTTTGCCGTATGCGCTTAGTGTTCGTTTTCTATTCACTTCAGACGCACCTGCGAACCTCAGCGCATATATCATTGCTTTAAAGTTACAAACAATTGCCGGGAGAAGCAACTGAAACCCATACGCCGGTATTTCACAATCTCGAAATGAGCGATCGGCTGCGATGAATAATCGCCGAGATTGTTAAAATCATTACTCTCATTAAAGTTCTTGTTTGCCGGCGTGGTCGAAGAAAGTTTCGGTTGCCATTTGTGTATAGTAATCGTACTTGCGTTTTCTACTTCACATCTTATGTTCTTCCATGCTAGTACTTATGCCATAAGCACCTTATGTGGTGTCTTCATGATATCGCATTCCTCAGCAAGTAAATCATGTAAAAATTGGGCAGTTTCGATGCTAAATGGATTTGTGTAGATCCATAAATCTATCTTAGATATAAATTATCCGAATGTGCACAAGTAGGTAATAAAGTTCGCGATTCGTATTCATGTCAAGACGCTGCGAATGTCTAGTCTGCAGATAACGTCGACTTTTATGCCCCGCGTCCACCCCCGCCGCCATACTATATACATCGTTTCGCAACGTCGAACGCGCGCGCCGGAAACTTAGAATTTCGATGCGAACACTATAAATAATCGAAACTGAGAGCAGAGTAAGTATTTGGCGCCGTCGACGGCGACGTTGAAGACGAGCAGAGGGTGGAGTACGAGTATATACATTCCTGTCCGTTTCCTATCAGTTATTCAACGGTATCGGTTCAATTTCATGAACGATGGGCCATGGTTAATGTAACCACGTACGTCAACTTGACTATTTGCAATTTTTTCCGCATAAAAATGTTGAATTTTGAATGGAAAATATGTGAAAACAAGTGCGCCGTATCGCGAGCAGATCTTTCGCGCTGCCGATAAGTCGGTAACTCGGTAACCCAGTTATGATGAAAAATTATACGCGCACTGCAATAACATCCATGAATGAGCGCATATGCATGGGCACGACACGACACATTGATGCGCAGGCATTCACGCTGCACGCGAAAACCGTTGCGCGAGATGAGGAGAGTTCTTCGCCGCTCTCGCATCCGACATCCGACTTGCGTTGATGGTCATTAAAATGTTGAAAAGCGCGCCCGCCGGGCAGTATGGGCGCGGCGTCGTTGCGTCTGGCTGGGCAATTTTTCGAGCCTATTGCTGTCATTACCGCATTCATTTGAAGATGCTGTGCAGATGAAGGCAAAATCTTGTAACGTATTACTTTATAAAAGTGGACTTAAATTTGTAGGCTACACAGTTCTACTTAATTAAATGATGTACACGGAAAGATGTAAAGATATAAATGTTTTACTTTAAAATGGACAAAATTTATTAACGAACATATTATTTATTGAAATTGATTATATCATATTGTTAAATAAATTAGTGATTCCGCTTCGAGCTCACATAAATTCGTTTAGTATACTTGCCTAGAAATTTACTGAGCGAGTATCTAAGAAGAAATAAACTTTGGAG
Organism: Myllaena sp. GC000078; assembly: GCA_030264135.1. Classification (NCBI taxonomy): domain Eukaryota; kingdom Metazoa; phylum Arthropoda; class Insecta; order Coleoptera; family Staphylinidae; genus Myllaena; species Myllaena sp. GC000078. The sequence continues at coordinate 43,435 of JARJDR010000836.1, forward strand.
CTAATTCTACTGCCATCTACAACAAAACGGCAAAACCGGTAAGATACATGTTCAATTTTCTTAGCAATGTACTAGCTAACTAGCTTCCATAAAATACAAACAACAGAGGACGTTAACGATTTGTTTTTATACACAAAAGTAAAACTATTGTCTTAAGAGTAGTTGAGAACCACATTTGTACCAAAACGTATATTGATTGAAATCCTCGAAGATTGGAAATACAAATGTCGCAGCAAATGACGGAATCTGGCAATCAATTCCAAAAACGTTTTGATCTGTTCTAATACTTTTGCAATATTATTATAGCATGAATATTTTTAAATACTACAACTTACATAAATATTTCTAAATATTTAATTTATTTTCAAATATTAATGCGAATTTGTTTCTTCTTTCAAAAAGAAAATCAGTAATTAGCAACATTAAATTACACCCGGAACATGTTACAAGAAAACAAGCAAGTAAAATTTAATAAATTAGATACTTATGACAATTGTTTCAATTGTACAATAGTAAATTATCATTACATCATAAAATATCAATGGGTCATAATGTTTTAATAAGAACATAACAAAAGGGGTCCGAACTTTAGTTAGTCTCTTTCATTACATAAGCGCAAAAGCAAAAACAATCGTATTAATGCTAAATGTGACAAATTATATCCTGCCATTCGCGAATAATTAATAAAAAATGGAAACTTTGCCGTGTCAAATTAAAATGATACCCTAGAATGACCGCTAACAATAATTCATCCTTATTAAAAGAATGCCATTGTCAAACAAAACACAAAGAGAAATTTATAGAAAAAAAATTCTACAGCACCGCCGTTTTATCACACGTAATTGTTGCGATTCGTTTACGTTTTGATTTCATAGATTTTCCACTTGCTGCGCACACGGTCATCGTCAATAAAAACGACATAATTAGTGCTAATTAATTCAACGTTATTTAACAGTACTCATACACTTGTATGTACTCATGCATTTATCATAGCAACCCTATGAAAGAATCGCAGTTTCACACACCAGCAAAAGTTGGTAGCAATTAAGTCGAATAGAAAATGAAAAATCGAAACAATTTGCAAACACTGCATGGCATCCACTTGGATGCATTGTGTGTATTGATACACATGTGATTGCGTTTCATCTCGTGTTTAATTACGTTCATTTGCAATGCACAGAATAAGAAAAATGAAGCACATTGCAGCAACAAGCAACCAATTTGAAATTCATTTTCAAATGGAAGGGAAAATATCAACAACAGCAGGCAGCAGTTTCATAATTTTCGTTGTAGCGCAACAATGGTTAGATAGAAAACACAATGAAGCCGCGATGGGCGTGATGATGAATGTGTTTTGATTAATTTACGTATCGAAACACATATATGTTTTCATCAAACAAGTCATTACAAGTCTAATATACTTTGCTACCGCATCAATGTTTAATTATTGATTAAATTATTATTTAATTAAACATAAAGCAATAATTTATTGGAAAATAACTGTCTCTTCAAGGCGCTAAACGCTTGGCCAAGCCACCACGATTCGATATGCACACGTTACTTTCATTCGCGAATCATAGCGACCTGCATTTCACATTTTATTTTACATGGGACGTCGTGTAGAGATTATTAACAGATTCTGCGGTATCGCGGCGCAACCTGCACAGTGCACTCGTGCTCTAATTCATGCTGCATCCTGTGCGCGGTACAATAATGCACAAATTAACAACTGTTCTGCAAGCACACGAGCTCAAACTGGCTCATTACTTGATGTTTACTGTACGTAAGCAGATTTTTGCATTATAAGGACTTTTCAGGATGTATTTTATGACTGTATAATATCATCTAATAACAAACCGTTCGATGCGCTGAATCGATTATCCGTCGATAGTGCGACGAGATTGAAAGAAAAGCTTCTTAGTTTTCACTTAATAATTACTTATAATATTTTTCTCAATGAATAAGTATCATGATTTCGATGAGCATAATTTTGCAATGTATTTTGAGCAATTTCTTATTCGCATTTCTTCAGCTCAAAATGCGACGACGTATTTGGAACGTAATTAAATCAATGCCAACCATAACTTCACTCTGGTCTGTTTGTTTATTTATATTTTCATAATGTAACACAATCCCACCATTCGCAAAATTGCAAACGATATTGCGCAAAACGTATTTTCGACAAGACTTGTTGAATGGTGCGCTAATTTGCTTCCTTTCTATATTTCTTAATTGCTGCATCGCGAGTACACTAATACACGCTGCGGCCATGAATAAACAAACTTACCTATATTTATATGCATTATGGAGAAGGAAAAATGGAAAGCCTTGCACAAATAAGCGCGATTCATAATTGTTTCAGATCTCATTTTGCATCACCTTTGACACAAGAGGTTTTCATCATAATGATTGGATGAACCAATTCTGTTTTAACACGTACTATACTACTGGCATGTATCTTATTAACATTTTAATTAGGAACTGAAATATTTTTCGTTGATTACATTTGCTTAAGTATTATTTGAATTATTCAATTATTACAATCACATTATGTCTTCAAATACAATGCTTAACGTGTTGATTTCAATAAATCACGCATAATGATCTACAGCAAAATATTATTTCCGGCAGCTATTAGCACAAATAGAGGTGTTATAGCAATAATTTGCCACGACGAACACCGCTAGACTATTCTAACGGATATAATGCAGATGCAACAAATTCAAAAAACACATAACTCAAAAAAAACTATTATTGAGCCACTTCCTCTCCTTTGCCCTTACATAAGCATAGTGCGATGCACCCGAGCCAAAAGAGGTGCTTATTTTTCATAAGTAACACTTCGCAAACAAGCGCTTGGCTCCTCTCCACCTCACTGTTGTCTTTTTACGCGATTGCATGCCCCATGCCCGCCACCGCATACACGTAAATCTGAACATGCTTCAAGAATGCGCCTCTCTACCCATGCCCGTGCCCGCCACAATTGTCATACAACACAAGCCCATGCAAGGCATTGTATTTTTATTTACCATCGTTATTATATTGCCGATGGAAAGTGGTGGGAAAAGAAAGGTAAAAGCCAGCGGCGACGGCTCGCCGAAGAACAAAACCGCGACGTCTGCGAACGCAACAAGATCCAATTCGAGTGTGGTGTGTTCATCCCATCCACCTACTACTATAGTTCTTGTAGTGCCGATGAAAAAGTACATTAAAAGACTTTGCGCATAAAAAACTAACGAGAACGTGTTAAAGCTTCCTTCTAACGAGAGAAGACGTGCGCACGTGCGAAGAAAAGTTACCGAAAAAAACCTACGCATAAATTGTAGAATAGCCGCGGAAGACGCCAGAAAAACACATCGTAACATCGGCAACCGAAGAAAAAGAAGAAGCAGAAGAAAAGCACAGTGAGAGTTTCACATAGCCGTCGCCATACACACGCTCTGTTTAATTGCAACAATAAAGTCATCATCGCCGCCCGATAGACGCGCATTTCGCGTGGCAAATGAACGCCCAGAACCGTTGACGCTGAAAGAAGCAGCCGAGAGTTCTTCCCATCCATAAAACCGTCATTTACGCGTTAGTGTTAATTAAATAATTGAACGCGCAGCGAACGCAATTGCCCATTACGGTGGGACTGGTTTGAACACGTACGTGATAATCGCCGCAATTTACAACAATATGTATTTGACCACTTGGATGCTGTTCCTGCTCGCATTGAGCCGAACGGATTGTGTGACGGGCATTCTGCCGGAAGACACCGCAACCATGTTGGATGATGGCGATGGTAAGTTGGAGTACTTAAATTGGTAGTTCTTGACCGAAATACATCGGTTCTTGGGACAATGTAGACAATACATGTGGTAATACCGCCCGACAATTGCTAACGACATCAAAACTTTGCTACTAATTTGACAAATTGCCCGCCACGCTTCATACTCTCGTACCGTATTGCGCGGGTGAAGATTTAATTAGACTTTTGTAGGTCAACCGTATCCGTCGCAAAAGGCCAAAAACTGTGATACACTTTTAATAAGTCATTAGAGAAGAAAATTAAAGGCCTCGGATTGTTAGAGTGTCATCAGCAATTTCTTTGAACAAAATTGCTTCACAAAACCATGTATCATGTAGTTTTTTAATGCATACACCTTCAAAACGAGATGGTGTCAACGGTTTTAAGATTTTCGGTAATTAGTAAACGTAGATAAGCATATTTAGCATTAGACATTTTCTAAATGAAAGTATTTTATTTATGATCAAGGTTTAATGTATGTATATACAATAAAATTCATTATCATTAGCAAAGAGCACGATATCGCGAGGTGCACGAAACACATTCTCTTTCGGCGCATGCCACTTTGGATTTGACCGCGCGCGTGTATAAGCCTATTGTTTCTTATCGTTGATGCGTGCAACCAGTGCCATACCACTTCCTTCTAGCGTTACGACGAAAATTACTTATATTGAGCCGCTTAAGGCAGCACGCGTCGTTATGGTCGTTTATGTCACACGGGGAAAAAGTCACCGTAATCCGCAGCGCGGTGCGACCGCGACGTTTTCGGTCGGCGCGAAGATTAGGTATTAAAACGGAAATTATTTTGATGCGGCTCTTTTTCATTTCGCACGCTAGATAAGCGGACGCACGGACACGGCACGAAACGGGATTTCTACATCGTTTGCTCGTTTAATGTGCTTTGCATTAAAACAACAACAGCAGCGACAACAACAATGCAAGCGCTGTATTTATTTTAACAGACGTGTGTCTACATGATTACAAATATACAAGTAACGCCAAAGATTTAATATTATTGCATAAAAGGTGCCAATTGCTGAGAGGCAAACATATGCGCTGCAAAACCCGGTTATAATTATCGTTAAAAAATTATGCTGCATACTAATTTACCACACAAAGCATGTAATAATAGATGCAATCGACTTCCGACCGCGGCGCGGAAGGAGTTTTCTCGAGTGACCGATTAGCCTCATTCTATCCCCTAAAAGATTCAATTAGCACATCCCATAAACAACCATCATTATTTCTTCGGTTGTAACTATATTCTTGCTTATGCAAATATGAGATGATTTTGCTAATTTTATCCCGCATATTATGATCGTATGCAGAGTAAATCACCGCTGATTAAAGTAAACGATTCGGTGATAAGTTTAAACGAAGCAATAACGGGTGTATGTCCCCAATCGATAAATAATTCAAACGTTCACATTACTTTTTGAGTAAGCCAGCTACTTTGGGAAGGAATAAACACTGCTAGATACCGGCCGAGCGTTTGCATTCCTCCATACAATCATTGAAAACTTTCTTGTTGAAATTATAGTATTTGCGAACGGAGTGTGATACCTTTCTTTGACTCTATGAACATCATTTGTCTAATGCTAAACACGTTAGCGACCCAAGATCACTAAATTTGATACTTATGTACTACTTCACTTATATTATTGTCATTACGCTGCACATACGCAGAATTGAACTGTACTTTTCACATTGTATTCAAATAGAAATGAAACTCGAAATGAATTTTGGGTATATGTGCGTAGTTAGCCCGGGGTACATAGACTTCTGATGGTTTCGAAACACCAATTAATGTTCGCATGGTTTCACCAGCGATTTTTTAAGGTTTCTATCTAGATCTAGACTCTTTTCTTTCGCGCCAAGTGAGGAAGAGATTTCGCAAACCATCATCATGCGAGGTTTGTGTGAATATTGTATGTTCTTTGTTCGATTGAGCATATATTGCGAATTGTTTGCAAACAACTGTTGTGATTTCGGCTGCTTCCATTCTAATTTTGCCACTGCAATTAATAAAGCTATTAATTTCGACAGTTCACGATGAGAAGTTAAAATATAGGCTATGAACTGAATACGGAGCTTTTGATGAATTCAAAGAAATCGTCACAATTTCAACAATCACGCGGATTGGTTACAAACATTAGAAATTTGAATATTCTTTTTTTACATGCTTGATAAAATTTGCCAGCCAGTGCATTGTTTCCAAATACATACGAGACACTGTCATTTACATCGTAGAAAATGCCATTGTAACATAATATGTATTTTACTATTACGGTTTAACGTGCAATTTATTGTATCTACAGCAACTCTCTATGCTGGCTGTGTGATATGAATATACATTTTCAATAATAATAAGATGGTTGCAAACAAAGAGGAAACCGCGCCGATAATCACTTGCACTTTCCACGCGATGTGAATACGAGTATGTGGATGGTTTCTTCGAAACGGAACGCCACGCGATCCACCATTCGCAATTATAAGTTGAATTCTAGAAGAATATCTATATACATACGGCGCGTATTGCATTGTTCACATTATTGCGCCTTCAATGGAGGTGTTTTCGTTATTGTGTATGCTTTTACCATTTCGCCGCATAATGGCGAAATAGAAAATTCTTTTATCTACATGCCTCGCGCCGGCGCCGGCGTCGTCGTTTTCATGCACCATGCACTGCGGCAGCAGAAGAGTACCAGCAGCAACTTGCACAAAATATGCTTGCCTTGAATTCACCGCGTGCGCGCGCAATTAGCACGATAGTAGTGCATGAAGTATATACGCGATTTCTTTTCCGCAGATTTTCCATCGCGTCAAAACGACAAATTCGTAAATCCGGCATACCCGTACGTGCGGGGCAATGGCAACGGCAACGGAAACGGCAACGGCATTGGACCCGGTTATCCGGACGATCGCGCTTCAGATTTCGGCCGACGATGCTTCGATCGGCTGGAGAACGCACTCGAACACATTCGACGGCGGCAAGCAGCCAAAGAGAAGATGCTGCATCTCAACGGCTACTCCATGCACCAGCCGCTGCGATCGGTGCCGTACGATATGTACGTGACGGATATGCGCGTGCGTTTGCCGTCGTCGAGCAGTTGGGTGCGCGTCGACAACTGCAAGTGCGTATTCACCATTCACTTTCAATCGCGATAGAACATTTCTGTCTAACGAACGTTTTGTCTCTGGCGCAGATACAATCCACGCAACAACAGCTTGGAAACGCGGCTGCTATTTAATGATCTGACGATCAGCGGCAAAGTGGCGCTGTTCAACGAGGCCGAACTGCAGCGCGAGCCCGTCGATCCGAATCCGGAGGATGCGTGCAACATGATTCTGCGTTTGCGGCGCGCCGGAATCGGGTATCTATACCGCCCACCAACCCCTTTGACACATAATCGATTTGTATCTTTCTTTGTTTCGTATTGCAGCTTCTTCACAGAGCCCATTCGCCGCGAGCGCGGCCAGTTTAACGTGCGCACCGACTCGCACTTCCTGGAGCCGGGCTTCATCAGCGTGTACGCGTACGGCTGCGAACGCCGCCTGCTGCGCCACGGCCACGGCCGCGATCGCGAGCACCGCCGCGATTTTCGCGACGACGAGGACGAGGAGGACGGCATCTCGCGCGAAATGGAGGACATCTTCCTCAAGGGCATTCGCTCGTTGCTGACGACGTACATGCAGAAGGAGCTGCAGCCCGCCATCAAAGAGACTCTCATGACCAATATGGGCTACACGTTATCGTATGGATGATGGGGGAGAGGTAGGCGCCGCATCGCCAAAGAAACTGTAACGGCTCCTCGCTCCTCCCCCGCCTACGATTCATCGAACGCAACGCATTACATACTTATTCGTTGTTAAGTTTAATTAGGTGTACAATATTCAGTCCAAAATACATATTTTATATTCAACAAATGGTAGAATTTATTGACTAAATTGGACTAGGGTAACAATCGTGATTCGAACCTGTATATTTGAAGGACAAGTACACACTGGGACCTTCTCTGTCCCGGCACTAGGAAATAAGAGACACACGTCCATGTCGGGTGACCATTCATAAGCAATCATTTGACATCACTCAGTCTTCACTACAGTCTTCTAACTCTTCGGTATCATCCGGCGGTGGTGGTGGCGGCGGGGGTGGTTGCGCAATCATCGTCAACGCATCCACCCGATGAGCTTCTTTTACACGTGCGATCGTATCGCACACCGCTTCGAATACAGCAAAGTTTATACCACTCGTGAATACCGCCTTCCACATACTGGGCACACACCCCTTGAACAGGCCTTCCCAGCCTTCGGTCTGGTACGTTTTCATCGTGCAGTTGATCAAGTTGGTGCACGTAAAGTGCTCGCCGAAAGTGGTGCGGTACCTCTCGAAGCCCTGTATCTGCATGCGCTTTCGGGTGAGGTCAAACGGATAGATTGCCAATTTGCTGCCCAAACCGGCTATGCTGCCCGCAATCACACTGCCCATGGGTGAATAGGCATTCTCATCGGTGATACCAACTAGCCGCTTGTATTGCTTATCGGCAAACTTGTACATCATGAATTGCAATCCAGTATTTGGCATAATCGACAAGAGCGTCGGGCTGAGTCCTTTGTACAGCGAGAAGAAGCCCTCGTGTCGTATCATGTGCTTATAGCCCTGCATCATGTTTTTGTAGACGCGTTTACTCTGTGCAATCTGCCGCGTCCGCATGATGTCGAATGGAAATGTGGCAATTGATGCAAACCCACCTGAAAGCCGATTTAGTTACAAACTAATTCAAATTTTAATTAACTTATCGACAGGCAGGTGGCCAACAAACGGGAGGAAGCCGAAGAAGCTCGAGACAAAAATAACCTCTCTTGCGATTGTGTAGCATGTGTAATTTTGGCAAATGGATAATAATTTAAAAGCAAATATAACGTCGCAAATTGCGTCGATAGTGAACGAAGTTGCATCATTTGAGAATGTGGAATTCACCGAGAATGCCAAAGAAGTGATAGCGGAACTGTATTGGAAAAAGATGCGAGTGTATGCAAAAGATGTGGAGCTGTTTGCCAAGCATGCAAAAAGAACTGCGGTGCAGCCGGATGATATAAAGTTACTGCTTAGAAGAAATGAAGAATTGAGCAAAATAATCGACAAACGCACAAAAGGATTGCTAACTACTGAACGGCCCACATCGCGGGGTCGCAAGGCAGCGCCAAAGCAGCCAAGTAGCACATCTGTTATAGCACGAGATTGAATTGCTGATAATGTTTACCTCCAACTGCTCCACTAATAAAATTGATTGTCGCCTTGTGGTCCTCATATATATCATATGTCTTGCCAAATTTTACCAAGTGATCAAATGTCCAGAACTGCACAACACCAAAAGTGATGCTCAGCAACTGCGCAGCAGTATGCCCTTTCCAGAACGCCTTTATGCCCTCTTCGTGGTAGATGGTGCGGAACGCATGTAGCGTCGACTGATACTTGGCGGACGGTTCGCCTTTCTTAATCGGCTCCACTTGTAGTTGAAAGCGTGTTTTGATCACGTCGAGCGGCTGAATGATGACACGTGCAATGAAGCCGGCATTCGCGCCAGCAAAGATGATTTCGCTATGCGTAAGCGTGCGCAGGCGATCCGGTAAGTCTGCTCCCTTTTTATCTACCTCGTGCGCTTCGGTTGTCTTTGCATTCATATTTTGCGAGCACTGCTAGTATCACAGACGCGCGGCTTGCCTCCAATTGCATGTTTACAGAGGATACGCGAGCCCAACACAACAGACGATCTCTCCATAAACTCAATGCATGTCGAATGCGGGACGCTGCGAAAACGCACGGTTTTTCACTTGTAATTTTGAAAGGAATTGCCACCACACCTGATATGATTGATGATGGAATTCGAAATTTGAAGTTCCATTGAACACGATAGGTTATGTCTATTGATATGATGTGTGCGCTCGCGTCATTGAGATGTAGGTATACTATACATCTCAATTGCTCGCGTTGTATACAGCGTGAGTTGCGGCCGCCCATCCTGACTATGTGCAACTTGTGCTACACGAGGGGGGCGCTATATGTCAATTTGTGGCGAAACTATTCAACTTCCAGAATTCAAATACACCTCATTAGATAGCCAAAGAGCTGCGCTTTGACTGATATAAAATATCAATTAATTTATCAATCAATCTTCAATGAAATAATTCTAAAGACCTGAAGTAGCCCGAAACATGTCGTTTCAACAAATAAATTATTTCCCTTCATTACTATTAATTATAATTTGAAATCCCGTATGGAGGAACCAATGTATTGTTTTGATTTATGTACTTAAATAAACTAATCATAGAATCAACGTGCGATTATAATAAACCGTTTAAGCAGTATTCTTTCGCATTTCGCATTTCCCTTCCAGGCGAGCTGGGGCATAGAGTAAGAGCTGGGGTAGTGTAGTCGCTCGGGAGTGCTCGGGACAAGGAGTCCCACGAGTAGCTGGCCGCGGCGAGCCGGGGTGTACTGTTAGGCCCGTTAGGCAATTCATTCGTTGATTCGTTACCCCTCTCACTCGTAGTAAACACGCAGTAATCGTAGGAATGTGCACCTGTCAGCATAACAAAGATTACATCATAGCCGCATTCCAAGCAAGGTCGCGTTGCGTAATAGTCAAAGGGTTGAGTTGCACGCTCTTAGCTAACTGACTATGCGCAACGATTTGCGTTGATAACTCGGCTATTTCTCAACGGATTTTGATGCGGAGAAAACTATCTTCACCAGAAAATGATCGTGAATCTTCTGATCATATTCAAGATGATCTATGATAACATGTAATCTTATTAATTCTCAAATTAATAATTTACCTTCTAATCTCTACTCCTCACCCTCGTAACTGACAAAGGGGTGTAGTTAAGTGTATGTTTCAAAGTTTCAAAATCTAAAACTTTCAAATTCTGTTAAATTTCGAAATTATTTATTCTAGAAAATAAATATGAAGAATCTGATTAATGAATCATGATTTGTAACAGAAATAAAGTTTCTAAACGTCAATCGTATGCTTCATATTAATCTTTAAATGAATTTATAATAATTACGCATCTCCATTAACGATTTTTAGTACTTATACAATTGCATATGTATATTGTACTTATACAACAAAATCGATGCTGATTCATATGCGCAACATGATGCAGTAAGTACAAGTTTCTCGAATACAATCGAATAAGATAATTTAAAACAAGCTGTCGACAGTTCAACTCTCTTCCAAGCATTCAGTAGAATGGATATTATTTCTCTGTTACTCACAATATGGCAAATGGCAACGAATTGTGATTGCCGACAAATGAACACGAGTGTGTTCGGCGCTTTCAACGAATCGCCAACGCGGCTCGCGATATGCTGCGAGAGTGCCTGTGGTGGGTTGTGTGTGACTATTCGTTCCCATATTTATAGCCGCGACCGCGACTCGCACCGGCTAGTCCAGCGACCGACCGCGTACTCGTCGATCAGATCCTGGTGCGTTTAGTTACACGTCCTCGTTTGTCTCATCCGAAAGTCACTTGGAATACACTCGCTATTACAATGGCCGCACCCATTGGTAAGTACCTAGTTTTATTTACATACTTAAATAATATTTTCTTATACATATCAAAAGATTGATTTGATTGAAGAACAAACCCTTTATTTGATGAGATAAACATATGGATTGTTTTCGGATATACGTAATTAATTCGGATTAAAATAGTCGCAGCGAAAATAAGACGTGGAGTCGGGATGTCTATCCACAGATCTGATCAATAACTCCGAATTTCGTCATGGCGCGGTGCACTTTTCGATCGGTCATAATCTATTTTTAAACGTGATCTAACATTTGACATCTAACATTCAAGAATGTTGCACATACGTGTGGTCACTTTGCGTTTCCTACGCGCCTGATGCTTCTCATTTTCTCAAGTTAAGTGTCATTTAATTTCTATTTTACAATCCGCTTGCATTGGTGCATTCCCACGCGTAGAACACTACATTTGCCGGCTTTCGCAACCATATCCTGTCTCCTATGCGCGGCCGGCGTGATCTAGAAGTAGAGAGCGAAATTGCGTTTAAAAATGCGCTTCGAAGAGGCGCCAGCGAGGCATACCGAAGGCGGACAGCGAACCTATCCTAGATTTCGTTTCCCACATACAAAATACATACACATCTACACAAAACTATTCACAATACATCTCTACTTATTACATGTTACGTATACGTAGTTGTTAATAGTTAAATCGTTAGTGTTGGATGTAACAAGCACGAGAAACTAATCTTCAAAGTCATGCGATTTATTTTATAGCTATAATTAGAAGTCTATAAGCAAACTGGCTTATAAACTTGAATGATTTGCTATCGATAGGCGGATGGGCCATCAACAATTAATCGATGACATTTCTGTTTTAAGAAAACAAGAATTTACCGGTTTTAAATGATGATTTTTTGATATTATAATTGATCTCTGAAGGTACCTCTGACCTAGCCAGTAGCTACCTGAATATGTATAAAAGTTCTCATGATGACATCATTGGCCAAGGTCCAGGATAGGAATAATAACTCGAATGAGTATATGGCTATAGCCACGTTGCTATTCTATGTCAAGGACTTTCCAGTTGCTCGGAACGGGAAGAAGATCGAAAATAAACCTGAGGGTCGTAAACATTCATTGAAAATCGAATATTACATCATCTTCAGGTTTAACACCACGTATAGAAATAAATTGTGTTTAGTTAACGCTCTAATTTTGTGCATAGCTAATTTATGCAATAATCCGGATAATGAACAAAATTCAAATTTTGTCATAAAAAGATAGCAAACCGCCGATAATACACCGGAACTACCGTGCAGTGATTATACCACCTACATTTGCAGTGCACAATGCAATAAAACTTTGCGTCGACTGAAAATTATATGCATACCTTATTCGGAAATAGTTATTGTTGACGCGTATTTATTTTTGCTATAAATAGACATTGTATAGGCCGGTTTTAATTAACATTCCGCGTCGCATTCCTAGCAAATCGTGCAAATGATACCAAAGGCCATCATAGCAGTTTGAATGACGGACGCGCCGATGAGTCATACGTCATACTTCAATCATTGCTGCATATTACTTCATGATTTTATTAATAATAATCAACCAAGCGTTATGTTTCTCTGAGAGCAGAAACACAAAAACGCTTGGTTTGGATAAACGCAAGATGCGAATAATAATGTTAAATAAAAAAGAGGTACGGTTGTTGCTCATGATCGCCATGGACTCCAATGTAGACGCAAATAATTATCTCATTTGTTGACCTCCTTATATTTGTTGCCCGGTGAACCACGAGGTATTCGCGTCATGCCGATAGAATGGTGTAAATTGATAGAAGCCGGTTTTAAATTATCACGGGACTTAAATAATCTCAAACAAAGCTTAAAAACAATTTCATTACATCACAAAGTCCTTTGTTTGTATGTAATAAGAACAAGTTTATATGCTTTATATAATATTCTGATGGATTTACAGAAATTTCCACTGAAGACAAGTTGGAGTACTGTTTCTTCCCGAACAGCAGCGGCCACGTGCAGTTTCGTGTGCGCGCGCCAAACGATGCGCACATCGCGCTGACCACCGGCGCCGCCGAATCCGACCCCATGTATGAGATCTTCCTCGGCGGTTGGGGCAACCAGAAGTCCGTCATCCGCAAGAATCGCACCAAGCCGGAAGTCGCCGAAGCGAACACGCCCTCAATTCTCAGCGACGGCGAATTCCGCGGCTTCTGGGTGCGCTGGGACAACGGCACCATTACGGCTGGTCGCGAGGGTGAATCGTCGCCGTTCCTCTCCTGGTCGGATGGTGAATACGTGCCCATTGCCTACGTCGGCGTGTGCACCGGCTGGGGCGCATCCGGAAGTTGGATCATTGAGCAGGGAGGGGCCGGGGGTGCGCGTGGCGCCGACAGCATGTGCTGGGTGGCGGCCGACGGTGGCAGCGTGCCGCCAAACGCCTTCCCCGCCGGCGAGGACAACGGCGAGACGCTGTTCATTGCGCGCGCGCAATTCGAGGGTGCGATGATCCCCGGCAAACTGCTCTCCAGCCACGGGCAAGCGTACGTGCCGTGGGGCGGCGTCGAGAATGGCTGCACCAGCTATGAGGTGCTTTGCGATTTCAACGGCACGTGGACGGCGTGCTCGGGCGGTAACATTCCCAGCAACGCTGTGCCCGGCGGCCAGTCCGAGGATGGCGAGCCGTTGTTCATCGGTCGCGTGAACCATGAGGGCACGCTCACCGTCGGCAAGGTGCAAGCCACCCACGGCGTCGTTTATATCCCCTTCGGCGGTCAGGAGCTCGGCTTCCCCGACTACGAGATTCTCGTGCAATAAGCGCCGTCCGCTTACGATAATCAATGGCATTTGCAAGCATAGTCAGAAAATTTAAATGAATAAGGCTTCTTCAAATGTTGCACAAACTCAGAGATTGCTAAATATGGGTCTGAAGCTACTCGTCAAGAGTACAATTTGTTCAAAACCATTCAACATGTGTTTATTTATTGTTACTTTAAATTAGTATTACTTTTACAAGTATGTTTATTACTGTATTATTCTAAAGGCAGTTATGTGACACATTTGCGTACATGAATACATGGAAAACCTATGTTAATGAGTTATAAATTAAAGAAAATACGACACTCAAGAATGCGTTTTTCAAGTGAAGAGTTTCCGTTACTCGCGCTTAAAAGAAAATTCGTCTTCATTTGAATCTGGGCGTGGGGGTATTAGTGCAAACAAATTTTGCATTCATTTTCGATCTGTAAAACTTTATTTTTCCACATTAGAATACAAATTCTAACAATTCGCATTGGTTTATCATACAATACGTACAGTAATAACACACATGAAGGTCGCCAATCAGATATGATCGGTCAATCTATCCATGTACAATTGTAGTATAATTATACACAAGTACATTTCTCTTGAAATGGTATCCACTGACAATGAACCATTATCTGCATAAATTCATATTTGTCTCGCAAACTTCAAACGTGCTGCACCAAGCAGCTTATTGGTCCTCCGTCTTTATTGAAATGTTAATCAACTGCAAAGCTCCTATATTCCAAATCTTGATCTGCGTTCACCTCGATAACAATATTAATGTTATTCTGCTTTCAATCCATTACAATTTCTGAAAAATATTACGTTAGATAATGATGAACGTGACTTACACAATGCTTTTTAAGTCCTAAATTATTCAAACTGCAATTTTATAATTTTTGTAATTACCTAAATACACTTGCCTGAGCTACCAATGCCAATTGATAAATTATTCAATCATCACCAACATCATAATTCCAACACCAAACGTATGCTCACGTGCACACATTTTATGGGTGAATTCTTACACGTAGGATTTAAACAAAGTCGGTAATAAAGTCCACATTCTAAATTTGTTATGTTTATATCATTCGAGTTCATGTTACATACAATAGAAATGAAAATGCGATCTGAAAACGATGATTATACATATGCACTGCATATACAATATGGTGATGGATATGAATTGAAAATATTTGAGAGAAGATACAACCAAATGAAAATAGTGATCGTGCCAAATGAAACTTAAACAATTCCTCTAATTTTTGTTATTCTGTACGATATTTTTCGCTTCGACATAGATTCCTCGTTTTAATTACCACACATAAAGAAAATGTGCGAATAACAAAAATAATCTACAGTTCTGATCAATGTCGTTCGTTCCATAGTTTCATACTTGATTTTTGATATAATCTATATATAAAGTATAAAAATTAAAGTTACATTCTTAAATACTGGCAGTGTGCCCGCCACATTAAATCTTTTCGTATTATCTTTTGTTTTTCTTATTAAAATAAAATATTTTATCACTTAAGGTACATTTTCAATCGTTCCTCTTGCAGTGATTCTACAATTACATCGCGTTTCGTTCAAGAGCCGACAAAATCATAAACTCACGACGGAATCCCGTTTGAAAAACATTTGCAATCGCAATCAGCAGCAAACTGCACATTATTCTGTATATTTATCGTTAATACTGACACCGAATTAATTATGATTCATGTCCGACGCGTGAATACTATTCGGCGACTCATTCACACGCTGATCGGCACAGACACACGCACACAGTATACAATATTGATCTCATTTATTTAGGATTCGTAGTAAAAATAATGATTTGCCGCAGCGCGCCAACTGTTTCGTGTCCACCTCGGTTATCTTCAATACCAATAATAATAAATAACGAAAATTTTTGCCAAATAAACCGAAGAAACCTAACCGTGACATCACAGTCTCATAAAAGAATAAACTAAAGGTCCATCAATGGATGATACCCGCCGGTGTCAGTATGTCGCGTGCGTACTACTTACGAGCTATCTGATTTCTATCAAGTGAAATTAGTTGGCTGCGGGCGCGGTGGCTTTGTTAACCGGCGCAACGACGACGGGCGTCATGTTCGTCTCGGCGGTCGTCACGGAAGGACTTGTAATCGTTTCACTAGGGCCGGCGATGCTTCGCACCGTCGTCGGTTCGCTGCCGCCGGCATCTTGCGTCTTATTGTTAGGGCCACCCAGTAGTTGCTGCATTTGCTGATTGTTTCGATAGCCACCGCGGTAACCACCTCGGTAGCCACCTCTGTATCCACCGCGGCCACGATAACTGGCAACGAACACAATATTATAGAATTGGACTGTTAGATTCAATCAGCTATTACCTTCCACGCCTCGCTGATGCAACGCCAAACGTTTCAGAATTCAATTTGCGCTCGGTGCGCCAATCGGTCCGCTGCGATCGGCCCTTCGATCGCTCAACGGCCTCGCATGAGATGTTATCGAAGAAGGACTTGCTCTTGTCATAGAAGTTCTCAGCGTCCTCTTCTACTTCCGTCTCGCCGGCACCGGTCTCATTGCCAGAGTCGTCCTTCTTGTCAACATCAGGAACCGGCGGAGCGGCGCCGTTCACCACCTCGGTGGTCTTCGATGCTGGTGATGCTGTTACAGCTACGGTGGCTGCTGCTGCAGCCGCCGCCGCCGCAGCCGCATCGTCCAGTTTCAACTTCGCCAACTTGCCGCCCATCTCCTCGAATTGGGTATTCGCTTGCTCAAAGTCGTACTCCTTGTCGAAAGTGATTTTCGGTTTGCCACCTTGTCCGGGTTGGGTCTGTTGTTGTCTGTTCGGCGGCTTGAAATTGTTTCCGGTGCCCTGAGGGCCCCCGAAACTGTTGGTGCCAGCGCCACGCGGCCTGCCGCGAGCGCGCTGACGCATTGGACCACGCTGCACCCAGTTGCCCTGTCTTTGTTGCTGCTGTTGCTGCTGCTGTTGTTGATGCTGCAGCGGCTGCTGCTGCATCTGCCCACCCTGATGGTACGAATGTTGATTACGGTGTTTGTATTGATTTTTGTGATCCTAACCGGAGGACACAAGCATTATCAACACTACCTCCAATAGTCTGTTGTCGTCCAATGGTTAGTAGTGATTGTAAATATCATCAGAAGCGCAATATATCCAGTTTAATTGTATCAGTCTACACCGAGGGACAATCAAACTGCCACAATACATTGTGTGTGGCTTCAGGACCCCTGCGCGTCTCATCACCTGATTACATCTTGTTACCCCCCGTGTGAAGTGGTTAATACAAAAAGAGTATTTTACCTGAGATTCTCCTCGCGAGTCACGGTGATCTTTAGCTGCACCACGTGGTGGTTGAATCGGTTTCACCGCCTTTCGCTCATCCTTCTTGCCTCCCGCTTGAGTTCCTTGCTCCGTGGTCGAGGATTTCCTGGAGCCCATGCTAGCTGGCGTAGTGCTCCGAGAGCCGCCACCTATTAAATCTAGGAAAGCTAAACACTGAGTTATCGAGTTTACTACACCCTCTACAGCAAAAGCAATTTGCAAACATGCACAGGCTCAAACACATACAAGAGGATTTACAAGGGACCCACAACTTACTTTTTGCCAAAAAGCAGATATGTGCAAAATATATCTAAAAAAATTACCTAACATGCATAGCTTGTTTCCAAAATCTAAGCAGCTCCAAAGCAACTAGTTTCATAAGCCAAACTAACCAAGACTGAGAAGCAAAATTGCCAACAAACTCAAGAAACTAAAAGTAAATTGTGATTCGCTTTACCGTTTTCGTTAGGTCTTGGTGGTTCCATGACGGCAGGGGACAGATGTGGAGGGGGCACAGGCCCAGGCATGTTCAACTCACTTGGCTTATTGCTGACCATGGGGCCACGCATTCCAGGTGCTAGGGCTTCCATGGCATTGTAGCCAGCAGCAAACTGACCCATCTGAGACAAGCCCGGATGCGGAAAGCCCTGCGGTTGGAACGGCTTGTTGCTGAGCGGATTTGGCACAGACAATTGCATGATTGCCGGGTCATTGGGCATCGACGTAACATTGTTCACCACACGGATATCTTTGATATCCGAGCCGCGGAATAAGATGTAATCGTACACTTGATTCTGCGGCGGCACGGGAAAATTGGTTTCCCGCTCTTCCGTACCAAACGAACGCACTGGAAGGAAAAAATGCTATACCTCAGAAATGACAAAAGGAATTATCGTGAGTTCGCAAAACTACCAAATTTAAAGCGCTCCGAAATTTTCGGATAAAAGCAGCGCCGATTCCAGGAACAAATGCACCGCGAATTGAACGAATTTTCAAGGAGACAACAGAAATAAGGCAAATAACGCTTACCGGCGGCCAAAGCGATGGTACATTGTTGTGGATCGACGGTAAATAGATGCCCCTCGTATCTAATATCGGCTTTGGATATTAGACTAATTTTGGAGCCTAGCTCAGGCATTCCGGTACTCATGATGGCTTAGAGTCGGAGAACTCGCGATGCACCAGATGCAGACGGATTCCGATCGGGAACTAAAAGATTTCGCATCCGACTATACACAAATGGCGCACTCAAACAGCTGGAAGAAGTGACGTATTGAGGCGTTCTAGATGGCGTTGAAATGGTAGGGCAACTCTCGTAGCCAACATTGAATTTGAAACAGCACTAAAAGCTTTGATTTACTTCACAAAATATTATATAATTACATTATAAGTGATTCATGTGACTGTTATTATTTATCAGCATATAATATGCAGAGTTAGTAAGATATAAATAACAAAAACGTTTTCTCTATGCATGCTTTATTGTCATTTTGTGATAATAAAAATATTATTTAATATGCTATAAAATAATAACGTTGTTGCGAAAAGTAGTAGAATTGATCGAATATCTGCAAATCTATTTACATTTGCATTAAAACCAATAAAACGTCGAAAAATACTCGAATTTCTGACGTGAGCTAACAAGAACAAAAGTCCCCATGACTGCTATTACGTAAAGTGTCAAAATTGTTCTAATTTTTACCCTTTCCGATTACGACCACGGGCACACGCCGAAGGTGAAAGGTGGTCCTTCCAGCAGCTACGGCAATCGTGGATGCTGTAAGAACCGTGATTGCAGGCGAACGATCAGTAGATTTAAGGCTACAACCCCAAAGCCGGTGTTTAGTCAGCATACCAGTTGAGTGGGCAACATGTCAGCCGTCGGTAGAATATGTGCAGGAGCTGGCCTCCTCAAGAATAGTAATCTAATAACTAATCAAGTAAGTAGATGCTTAATATCCTCATTCTAATTGCTCCATATCGCCTCATCAATTCACATTTTTGACGTGCGTTATATCACTTCTTTCTCTGGGCATTTCATGGTCAAGATCTGGCCAGATCTGGCTGTCAGTGTTTATGTAACAACATTTGATATTGTGCATAACATCTACATGAGTCTAATTTTATTTTCTAGATTAGTTCATATTCAACGGTCAGGGAATGGTCAAAGGGACGCAAAGCGGTAAGTGGCGTAATGCCGTTCACATTAATTGGGATAATTTGGTGTATTTCCAATGCAATTCACAGCTTTTGGCTACTGTTGGTGTGCTTACTGGTGGAGTTGGTGCTCTTGCACTAGCTCTAGATCAGTCCGTGAAGGCATCTGAACTAGAGTTACACCCTTCCAAGAATCCATGGAGCCACAATGGCATTTTCAGTTCGCTGGATCACGCCAGTGTGCGCCGCGGTTTTGAAGTTTACAAGCAGGTGTGCGCTGCTTGCCACTCATTGAGATTCGTTGCCTACCGCAACCTGGTCGGCGTGACGCATTCAGAGGAAGAGGCCAAGGCGGAAGCTGAAGAGGTGCAGATCACTGATGGACCAGATGACACTGGTGCCATGTTCCAGAGGCCTGGCAAACTATCCGATTGCATACCGTCACCTTACCCGAATGAGGAGGCCGCGCGTGCTGCTAACAACGGTGCCTTCCCGCCCGATTTAAGCTACATTACAGCTGCAAGACATGGAGGTATGATGCTGGTGGTACATGATGTAATAGGCATGTATTTCTGGTATTTTGTATATAGGTGAAGATTACATCTTTGCATTGATGACCGGCTACTGCGATCCACCGGCCGGCGTTGTGCTGCGCGAAGGCCAGAACTACAATCCGTATTTCCCGGGCGGCGCTATTTCGATGGCCCAACCGCTTTACAACGAGGTGATCGAGTACAGCGACGGCACTCCAGCCACTGCCAGCCAACTAGCGAAAGATATATCCACGTTCCTGAAGTGGACGGCCGAACCGGAGCATGACGACCGCAAACTGATGACCATCAAGGCGATCGGGATATTCACGTTCCTCTCTGCCATTATGTACTACATGAAGCGGCACAAGTGGTCGACGCTCAAAGCGCGTAAGATCCAGTTCCATCCCAAACGGAAGTAAGAAAAGAATGCGAACGAGATGTTAGGATGCAGCCGGTGAGTCCGTTCCGGATCCGACGAGGTTCCATCCTCATCCTAGATCGATGATATCCTTAGCATGACCCATTTTAAATTACCGATACGATAGTGTGTGAAACAAGTCACGCGTTTCTCCGCGAGGCCGTGGCGAATTTCTTGGTTTTTCGTTATCATTTGCACCGGACAGGACGCAATGTACAATACCGCTATATTTAGGTTGCATCTGTTTTCGCTCGCGGCTCGTATCAATAATTTCTTTTTTCTTTATGTACATACCACACGTGCAAGCAATTTGTGAATAATGTAATAGATTAAAACTTACGCATTCATGCCGATGTCGATCGAGTTTTAAAATAATAAATAGTAAATAATAATTTATTCACAAGTGATTCATTGGCACATCTATTATATTGGCCACTGGAATTCAATTAACGACCTCGATGTCTATTATTAAATAATATGGGAGAATTAAGGGATGTCATGTTATTTGTTACAAATATAAAATATACGTGTCCTCATGTAAACGTAACGTTTTCCTTACATTAGGGACGCAAATTTAATATTTAGTTGACAACGATTTGTGCTTGGAATTATTTCAACGCCACAAAAGATGAACGCTGAGGAATAATAAAACAGGCAAGTAAAATAATAATTATTTTTTGTAATGTCTGTTATCTGCAGAAAGACCAGTAATTAGTACAGCAATTTACAGTTTTCAATGTTTAGCACTTAATTAATCCAAACTCTTTATAGTTGACGAAGATGATAGGTTGATGATAGGATTTTGAAAGCTAACAAATAAAAATATCTTGCTAGAAAATTGAATGAAAGGTGTGAAAAGGGGCGACGTTCATCCATTCAGACCATTTAATTTAGTCCCATGCCCTCAACAAACCAATAGATAACCACATTTTGTTCTTAACATACAGGTTTAAGTCGATTGCATAATTAATTTAATACAGTAATAATCTGTTAGTTTCGTAAATGCACGAGTGTTCATATGAAACAGCACTTATGTACGAAATGTATAGAAGACTAAAAAGTGCTACACGAGCCATTATGAACGTTGACTTAGCGTTCCTCTTGCAAGGCTAGTTGAAAAATGATATCGTAAAAATTAAATCTCGTTTATGCCATCGCCAATATTAGGTAAGTGACAATATATCGCTAGCGCGCACGTAAATACACAGCAAACTTATCGTGAATGCGCTGAACTCGAAGCAATGAACAAGAATGATATAAAATACAATAACACAAAACAACTTGATCTAGTTGCATGCCATCATCTATATCGGACATCCCTTTTTTAACAAGTTAATGTTCTTATTAATATATGTAATTCGTTTGTGATCTACTCAAAACAAAGCAAAACATTTACCTTATAAAATATGTTATAGATTAAGTAGTAGTAATATATAATAGGTTTTTCTGCATTTTAAACATTTCTTGTATGATTCCTTGCCAGCTAAGAGGTGTCGTTAAAAATTTCTTTGCAATCTGTACGCTGCGGTATTACTGGTATTTTATTTGATTCCTACAAGGCGGATGAACGCCGCATCACCGTCACGTCCAGCATGAACATACGTGACGCAAACTCAAATGCAAACCAATGATTAATGTGCTGCTCCTGCTTGGGTGTCGGTCGGCATGGCGTATTCCGCGAAACTATCGCACTGGCGAGCGCCGGTCTTGATGTTGACTGCTGTACACTTATTAGAAACCATAGACACAGTTGTAGTGCATTATAATTATTGGGTTTGTTGACATTGTAATAAGAACTGTGGTGTTGAGAGGCTAGCTAAAAACAGCTGCCCTCCGGCGGCTGTGTTAGCTTCATATTTTCTTTGACGGTCATCAATCGACGCAACTCTTGCAATACAGTCTTGATTGTGTATTCCCGTTGCCACCGCGCGAGAACGGGCACCTGCCTGAAATCCACCTAAACCAACAACCAAACAAAAATATTTAGCATCAATTAAATCATGCCTATTTGTTAAGTTTGAATAAAGTAATAAAGTCCTAGTTTACAACAAAAGCAACACAATTGTCTTTAAAACGCTATCAAAATAAAATAAAAAAAGAAATATGGCAAATTATGATATGTACTTACAACACCAGTTTGAGAATTTATACAACTCATGTTAATTCTAGAAACAAACTTCGCAGTGGGAGCATCATCTGGATATTTTTGGCCACATTCAATCTTAACGGAATACATTCGATTCTCGTAGGGAGTGCGCGGCGGGCCGATGATCATGCCGTTCCAGTGTGTCAGAGTCATATCATCATCATTCTCCAAACCCCAACTGATTGTGCCATCCCCAACACCTTTCTGGCCAGCCTCCAGCTCTTCCAGCAAACGGAAATTCCTGGGTACCACTGAACCAAAGCAATAGAATTATTCGTCAGTGATTAGTCTCGATGACAAAATACAAGCAGATAGTTTGCTATGCTCGTTATTAACATTATTACGATATTATTGTTGTTGACCTACCCACACCGGTTGACTGAGTCGCCATTATTTTCCAGCAATTGTGCGCCGACTACCTGTTCTCTCACTACTGATCGGTACGAAATGCTGTGGATGGTAACAATGCGAGTCAAGACGATATGCGTTGGCGATAACTAGGATGAAATATGTTGTATAATCTGAAGAATTTTAACTTGAAGATCGTTCTTGAACACCCAGCACCTCTATTTTCTGTCACTGGACATCGACTCCGCAAGTCACCACCAAAGTCACTAAATTCTCACATTGCGGCCAGTACCAATCTTCATAAAAATCACTATAAGCTACTGAAAATGCAGATCAGTACTTCACAACGTGGCATAAATAATAATAATGAAAGAGCAAACGCTTAACTGCATACCAGCAATTGTTATTGATAACATTCGTAATTTTCAGTAAAATATAAATTTAAAAAATTTAAATAAATTGAGGCGGCTCTGATTGCCACCATAACCTATTAAATTTTGCCCTTTTCTTCTAATTCATTAGAGCAAATTAGAGACCATGCAGTAAATGCATTGATTATACCACAATTATTTAAATAACTCTATGATAATATATAATGTCCGCAGCACTTGTTCGTAAAACCTTGGCGTTAACTGACGAGCATTATCGTGAGAAAGGCAAGAGGAAATTCAGATGATCACAGTTTGCATGCTAAACAAATTATTTTAATTCTAGGTGGAAACAAGGCTGGCAAAAGTAGTTTAATGCCTGAAGATCAGAAATTAAAACGTAAAATTGTCAAAAAGGGCCGTGTTGGTAAGCTTAGAAAATATTCAACAATCCTATTTTCATCTCTGATACATATTCTCTGCTATTTTAGTTAACAAAGTCAACTTACTTCAAGCAGAGAAAAAGTTAACGGTAGCTGATATTAAGAAAACTTGCAAGCCTAAAGAAGAAATTTTGAAAGCAAATATTAAGAAATTAGAACAAATTAGGGAAGTTTGTAAAATAGATTTAGATGAAGCTGTTACAAAACTGGTAAGGAGTCATCACATCAGACAAAATTTCATTAGATTGATATGTATTTCACATATTTACAGCTATTTGAAAGAGCTACAACAAGAAGGCCTGTGAGAAGGAAGGAAAAACCAAAGGAAGCTCAACCAACTGCATTTACAGAGGAGGACTTCAAGAAGTTTGAGGAGGAATACTTTGATGATGATATTTAATGATTCACAGTGACAATTATGAAAGACAAAACATTTGCCACCTGTGGCCTTATTATTTCATTTGTTATTAGCCTTTACTTGTTTTTGAGATTGATTTTAATTCCAAATCTCCCACTGCAACAAGAGTATGAAGATTTACTCCTGCCACCGATTTATCTGTTATTATCATTAGGTACTTGTGGGTTGGTGTTTATTGGCATAATTATGATTTACACCATTTACTCTTTGTATACGATAAGAAAAGACGAAGTTACGAAGAAAAAAGTTGAATAAAGTCTTACTCCAAGTTGTAAAATGTTTAGAGCAATTTATTTGCCTAAGTCCTTACTCATTTGTTTCTACTTGCTAGTAATGAGATCTGCCGGCGCCCCACCATGACCTGAAACATGAAACAGAAGCAGGAATTGGCAAAAAAATGCAAATATTGCAATTACATGTGTCTGTAAGGGCCCGATCGCTCTGAAGTAACAAACGATCTGCCTCGTGTGCTTCTGGAGATGCGATTTGATGCCAGCAGGTCTCTACTAATTTTATTGTAGCCGGTGGGACCCGTTGGTTGTGCACCACACGTTTCCAACGCTACGAAGTCATCCACGTGCAAGGATGGCGGTCTCGACGTGTTCGGCGGACGCGAACGAAACAAATCCGCTCGAACTTGAATTGCTCGAGGAAAACCTCGACCTCGCATCGATGTAACTAGAAATACATTACAGTTATTAAAATCAAGGATTGAAAGAACTTTGTGGCACTTACCAAATGGACGCTTTTGTTTGTCCTTCTGCGTGTTTCGCTTTTCCTTTTCCACCAGCGCACTACTTGATTCAGTAACACAAACTCGACATAATTTCTCAACCTGCTTCAATAAATTCACATCGCTCGCCAAGTCTTGTCTGCACACGTCGATCAAATCGCATGAGACATGCTCCACATCGGTGGTTTCACTCTCCTCGGCTACTGAAGACATCCAGAATGATGAAGTCAATCGCTCGTCAGCTACATCGGTAGATGTGTAGATCAATCGCGCCGAAAATTGTGCAATAAGCGAATCCGGCGGCGGCAATACAGGCTCTGTATATTCATCGATCTCAACGTTCGGTTCTTTGAGCAAAGAAATAATCTGTTCGACACTATCAGACAAGCGCTCAAAGGTTTGATCTTCAGCTTTCAAGTCTTTCAGCTTCTCTGCGATTTTGACAAAGAAATGTTCGTCCTTTTCGGCTTGCCACGCAATGATGCTTTGTAATTCGTTCGAAGTCAGTTTCATATTTCGTGGTACGAATGGTAAATCTGTAGCATTTTCTTCCTCTGTGCACACCCGCAGAAATTCAATCAATGTGCTTAATGTGTTCAAACAGTCAGCGTTTTCTTTTGAGAAATTTTGCTCGAGTTTAGTAAACAGTAGACTGAAAGGAGCTGCTTTGCGTTCCTTCAAAAGGCATTCCCGCAGATGGTAGAAACCGTAATTGTGCTCAGTAAGCAACAATAAAGTTCGCAGAACGGGTAAATACGTTAAGAATGAATTATCGGCGTTTATGTGATCCAGTATAGTATTTAAGAAGATCACGATGTACTCCTTCGTTGGAAGCGCATTGGCAAGATACGTGTCGCCATTAGCAGCATTCGAAGTTTGATAGAGCGTGATTTCCGTGTCGCAGAAACTCTGCATGATACTAAGTATGCATTCTTGAGTCGACACGTGCGACGAGACGTTGCTAGTGCTTCGTAGTATTTGTGCGAATGCATTTATAATTGCGCAGTATTTCTCGTCGCCCTTGGAGCCGCTCGCATTGCTTAGCAGGTATAGGATCGCGGCTTTCAGCGAATTATGCGTGACAAGGCATGCGAGGAAGTTCATCAAACGGGCAATGTGTCCATTGCACACCAATTTCGGCACGTCGTCGCCAATCACAATGGCACTGTGCACGTTGTCCAATATGCCACGTGCAATCATGATCGCTGAATTCGAAGCCAGATCAGCGATTTGTGCGCACACTTTACGTAAAAGGTTCATGAAAACGTGATGACTGGTCGTGCACAATTTGCCGACCATATCCTGAAGTGTTGATGAATGGCAATGGAGATGAGCAGACCACAGTTTACGTAGGTTGACGGCCCAAGTAACTTCGTCGTCATTCAGTTCATGTAGACTCTGCATCGGTAATGGCAGTGGCAGCAACTCCGAAAAGACCGAAAGGCCCGCGATGAAGGTATACGGTGCTTGCAACGTGTATTTGATGATTTCAGCACACAATAATGTCCATAAATTTTTGTTCAGCGAATCCTTTTCATTGATTTCTTCGGAGACCGGCTGCGTGTAGACAAGTAACGTTTCAACGATTTCGTTACAGATTCGTTTCGCTTGCAAATATCCGAAGGATGTTATCGGATATGACTGGCATAGATTATAAGTTTGCAAGAGTAGTGGAATCGTTGTTAAATCTTTGAATTGTGTGTTCCTGCATTGAATCACGTATGTGAGCATTTGCTTGATTAAAGCCACACATGGTTCAATTACGCAAACTAGCAACGAACCAGTTGATGATACGAATGTCGCCGAATGCAATGCTGGTTGTTCGTAGTAATCGCAAATCTCTTGCAGAATTTGGCTGAAGAGCGCGACACCATCCAGAGTAAACAGTTGCAAGATCACATGTTTATATTTGAGTTCGATGAAGTTATTCAACGGATTTTCTTGTGATAGCCCCTCACATCTATGTTTGGAGATGCCCAAATGGTCCAAAATTCTCAGTGGAGTGAGAACGTTGCTGGGTGCAGTGGAAATCGTACCAAGACATTTATTTATCTCCTCGACGAGATGATTCACATCAAATGTAGTTTGAAAGATTTCGTATGGTTTCATATACACTCCGATTTCATTGAGTCGCAAAAGCAATTTCTTGTCGTTGGCATCGCAGAAATGTTCCTGTTGCGCTTGCAAGTCCAGAATTTGTCTGCGGTGTGTCTTGAGCATGTCGATGTTTGGTAGAGTGGCTATCGTCATTGCCAAAAGGTCAATGATGTAAGCGACGCCGGGACTTTCGCGAACTTTTGCCAAAATTTCCGGTCGAACATAATGCAGTAGAGTTTGCAGATTGCCACGCAACCCCAGTACTTCTGCTACGCATATTTTGCCGGGATTTGAATACGTTAAGCAATATAACGCGTGCAATTGATCGACGACGGTGCCTTCATCGCAGTCGTGAGTCTTATCGGCGAGGCGAGAGAGATGATATAGAGTTTGCAATTTGTACGCAGTCTTCACGCCAAGATGATGCGAGTTCAAGGTGTCTGCGTGGAATTGTTCCTCATCACCATGCGTTAAAATCTTCACCAATAAATTAGCACAGTGTGGATTGTCGTACAAATAAGCCAAACCAAATTGGGTGCTGATCATGTCACTGATTATCTCGTATATGGTGTATTTAATATTGTTGTTCGTACTGGTCGTCGAATTTGTTAAAAGGATTAACATGATCTCCAAGAAACTTTGCATCCTCAATAGTTCGATTAGTGGATCCTTCGTGTCACAGTGCGTACGGGAAATATCGAATTGAGCCACGACCGGCAAAAATCGCTTTGGTTGCGAAAGAAGAAATGGGCCATCACATAAGTTTTGTAGCACGCATTGCAGCGCCGATTCAATAAACAACGTTGTCTCATTGTTCAAATCCGTTTCCTGATTGCATAATATTGTCATCTCGATGCGTAATTTGTGTAAAACATCAAATATGTTTAGTTTCCTTAATATCGAATTTAGAGCAAACTTCAATCGTATAGATGGATTTTTCCGTATCAATTCCACAATGACACGATAACCATTATGTTCCTCAATCGGAATCAAATGATGGTAACCGTTTTGTTCGTCGGCCGTTTTTATTCCCATCAGGAACGCTTCCAGCATTGGTTTCTTCAACAAATAGTTGTCCAATGCCTTAAGAATCATTAGCTTAATTGAAAGTGCCATGTATTCTCTTTCATAGAGTTCTAACAACACTTCGTGAATGTAATATTTACGCTGCCACAGGTAATGTACGAAATGCCCACTATCCGATGACCATTCTCCGAGCTTCACTCCGCATTTAATGTGCCGTATTTTATATGCGGGCTTTTCCTGAGCATTCGCCATGTCGAAGTCCAATGCAATTCGCAACCAATCAACAAACGTGTCCAGTATGTTTTCTATTTGTGTTATTAGTTCTGCGTCGACCGCATGACTGAATCGCTTCTCGTACACTTCAAGCATTGAACAGAAAACGCGTACATCTTCAAATGTATCTATGACCTTTTCAGCCAAATGTATGAATTCTTCTTTGATGCCCTCATTGAATTGTTCAAAAGTGGCCGGCGTGTACTGGGTTATACTAGACCTGAAGAACTCGTCCACGATTCCGATTACATTTCGCAGATATTCGTTGCATATTAATCGATCACTTTCAAAGCTGTACAGGCGCCGCGACTCGTATTTCTGCAGCGGTGTCGTTCCGGGCAAAAACAACTTCAATAAGTCATCGTTGTTTGTAAATGCGCTGTAGTCATAATCCTCTGGAAAATTCTCCGAGTCATCGACGATATCTTCATCGCTAAGAATCGGCTCAAATTCCTCGATGTCCATTATTTCCTCTGCCAATCGGTCCTCCACTTTGGGCTCTTCCGCATCTCGGGTCTCACGCAATTCACGTTCACGGGATTCCTTTCGAGGTTCGCGCGGTTCTCGTACTTCGCGCTTGTCTTCTGCCTCAACAGGCGCTGGTTTCTCATCCTTCGGCGGCGATTCTTTGCGATCATTATGTGGTGTGTGCGGTCTCTTTGGAGAATGAATCGGTGGTGTGCGGGGCCGTTTTCTGGTGTCCCAGTCCTTCCGCTCGCTCTCCCAATCGCGAGCGTCCTTGTCGCGGCTAACTCGGCCCACACGGCTACCTCGAAATTCGCGCACGTTACGATCCCGGCTGTGCGATCGCGAATATCTTCGATCACGCGGTTCACGTTCACGATCCCTGTCACGTTCCCGATCACGATCACGTTCACGATCCCTGTCACGATCCCTGTCTCTATCGCGTTCCCGTTCACGATCCCAATCGCGATCGCGATCTCGGTCTCTATCACGTTCCCGATCTCTTTCTCGACTGTGTTCTGCTGGACGATCGCGATCTCTTTCACGATGCGCATCTGAGTGACCATCATGCTCATCTCCTTTCTATACATTAAAAAAATCCAAATCTATAGCAGAATATATGAAACATATTGATGCACAAACCTGGAAAGTCGAGTCACGGCGCTCCCGCGTGTCACGTTCACGTTCCCTGTCTTTATCAACTGAGCGACGATTTTTGCCATCCCAGTCAGTTTCTGGTGTATGATGATATCCTCTAGGATCCTTGGGCAATTCACCATAAAATTCAGTGTATTCCTGTGATTGATTGTATGCATCATTTTCCCCAAACTGCTGAGGATATTGTGTAGCAGTTTGCTGATTATACTCAACAGCTGCAATTGGCTGGACTGTCTCCTGCCATTCAGGCTTCACAGTGTTTTGCGTAATTATTGATGGAATCTCACTTGTCTGCCCAGACTGTGATAGTGACTGAGATGGTACTGGTGGTGTTACTGGCTCTGGTATCTTTGCAGTTAATGTACCATAAACAGCTAATGTTATTGTTGTGTACCATCCTCTCAGTACTAAACCATCGGTCGGTATTTTCCGCACCGCTTCATCCTTGCCGCACACCAAATTGATGCAATCATTCTGATTGTACTCAAAGCCACCAAGTGTTTCAAAGGTGCTTGCACCTGGTTTGCCCAGATCATTGACAAAGAACTCAATGTGGAACTTACTGGGATTTGTTGCTCCTAAGCGCACGCCTCCCGGGAAGTCAGCCTGAACTCTTGCGCCAAGCGGAATAATTCGTACTTCTGTTATATACACAGGTTTTGGAAATTGTACGAGATCCAAATTTAATTCCTGGAAGTAAAATGTATGCAGATATTATTTGATGTGTTGATATGATTTCATCGGCTATTTTACCTCAGTATTTTCATGTGCGAAAGTATCGAAGAATAGTAATTCGACAATTTCCGCCATGGCTAATCTTCTTTCAACTCTTTATAATTGTTT
The DNA here is from genome assembly GCA_030264135.1 of Myllaena sp. GC000078. Classification (NCBI taxonomy): domain Eukaryota; kingdom Metazoa; phylum Arthropoda; class Insecta; order Coleoptera; family Staphylinidae; genus Myllaena; species Myllaena sp. GC000078. The sequence goes on from JARJDR010000836.1 coordinate 73,843, forward strand.
CGAGTTCACAAAGCACGATCGCACACAAGAAATTAATTCGTATGGGTACGATGCAGAATGAAACCAAACAACATATCGCATGGCCGAATGACCTTGAGGGAAATCTTATACCGGTCAAAAACCCTACAATTTGATGGTTGGTACCCCTGCGTCACCTGCACAATCTAGCAGAAATTTAAATGCTCCCAAAAAATTTATTCATACTTCGATTATATGCTAATTGAACTGATTAAATACTAGATATAAAAATATAAGTTTTCAGATATAGAGATAAACGCAGTACTACTCCTCAAAGGGAGGTTCAATAGTATTGTTATCACTAACTGCGGAAATTTCCGCTTCTGTGGATGAAGACAGCAGTAAGGTAATCTTCGTATTAAATTTTACAAGAAACCCAACTGCTTTGGCATCTCCCAAAAGCTACAAATGAAATATGTTTAATTCAGGTCACGCGTATTGCACAAAACTTACGTCGCGTAACTCCGATATATCATTTTGCAACTCGGTGAGAAACTGTTTCTCAACAGGCATATATCGCACGAACGCTAACATTTTGGCATACATAACGTTGCTCATATGATGGGGCCGTTCGTGCATTTCTCTTATTAATGATCTGACGATGTTTTCGTGTAGTATTTCTCTCTAAAATGCAAACGATATTCAGCTCAAATCATTAGCATATGCAACCGCAAGATAGATTTACCTCGTGATATGTGCCGCATAGATCAATCATCAGTTTTGCCGCATTCTCAATATCGACCGCCGACAATGGATTATGCGGGGGCGCTTTTAAAAGGATACGAATCGTAGGAATGATCGCCTTTTGTAGTTGCGTCCCAGTGTTTGGCACAGTTGGAAACTTTTCAAAAGCCAATCCGATGTATTGTTGCAAGCGAATCGACGCCAGTTCTAAAGATATAGATTTAAAAAACCCGATTGCATATTCATTTCACACTTAAATTACCGCTAGATGTTGGAAGTAAATATTTGAGCAACAGTTTCGACATCACCGTCGATGACTGAATACGAGACATTATTATCAAATTGCATAGACCTCGACAAGCTACTTCTTGAACATCTGTATTCTGTAAAAAAAACAATTAAGATACCTCAAACCATCGCATATGACATTGCATACTTCGTCGTTCATTAAAATCGTAAATTCTTTAATAATTGCCCTCAAAGAAGTGCCATTCGCGAACACTTCGTTTTCCTCCTCGTTGTCGGTCACAGACAATTTACTGTTGTCCATTGGAGCTGCAACGATGTGTGTGCCGAATATCAAAATCGAATCAATGATAGTGCCTGCACACATCAAGACTATTTCAATCGGCGAGCCGTTCTCAACTTGATTGTGCAACTTAATAATCGCAAACATCGTGCTCATCGTTACTTTTGCAGTGGGTTCATCGATGGTGCAACACAACGAAAGGCATCTGAGCGCCATTAAGCGAACGTAACGTACTTGGGAGTGTACCATTGGCACGATGAAAGTCTCTTTGAACATGCGCAGCGTGTCGTTCATGCTCCTGATTTTCGAAGAAGTAAGGAAACCGGCCATTGTCATCAATATCTTTGCTACAATCGCCGGTGAAGGTTCTGCGTTATCAACACTTGATGCTTCTTCGTCCTCAAGCTGTTCATTGTTTTCCATAGCCTCTGGTATTTCTTCCAATGTCCCCGGCTTAGTAATTTCTTTTATTTGTATGCTCAAATCGTCCACTAGCGCTTTTAATTCATTTGCTTTCAGAAAGTCTCTATTACTAATGGCATTTTCGAGTTGCTCGTTTAAATTGTGATATTTGATCTTCAGTTCCGATAATGCGTATTGAGCCTTGGTACAATTTAGGCTCATTCCGTTTGCATCTGTATTGTCGACTACCGGATCGCGTTGCGATGCGATACTGGGCTGGGTTTCATTTTCCTCGCTTAGAGCATAAATTATGTCTCCCAAAAGATTACACATGAAGTTACTCTGTGCATTTAGATCAGGCATTGTGAGATTCAATACTTCAACCAAAACACCCACAGTCTCCAAGTCCAACTCGCACGTTTTTAGCACGTATTCGATTAATTCATTCATCATTTGTTTAGATTTTGGATCTACGTATTGATAACCCATTGCAATGCGAGCTAGATGCGAAAGAATGAAGCGAAACTTGAGCTTCTCGTAGTGCACATCCTTCGCCATCGCGTTCATTCCGTGGGCACAATATTCGCGGATGTAATCAATAAAATGGGGAAGCTGTGGCGCAAATTCGTCATCGTAATTCTTCTTCCGCAATTCTTGCAAATACATTTTCCAGTAAATTACCTGATCCATGCCAAGATCTCCAAAGGCGAGTAATTTACGTTCATCAAACTTTAAAACGCTTGTTAGTTCATCAGTGGTGCGTTGAGTAAATAGCGCTTCGAGGACATAGTTAGTTACTTTTAATGTCTGATTGATGTCGCTCCACGTTGCATCTAGACGTAAACCACTTATGTACTTCAAGTAATTATTTTCATAGTACTGCAACCACGTCGGAATCAACTCCTGGATAACAAAATTTCGAATCATTTCACATGAATCTGAATATCCATTGAGAAGCAACTGCTGCTTATGAATAATCTGAAATGGATAATAAAATAAAATAGAAATGTTCAACGGAGTTTCCCGTTTTCAATGCTACCTTAAAATTGCATGGATATTTTAATGCTCTTTTAAAAATGACACTCCTAACAGCTGAATCATTGTCCCTGCTACTATCCACCAATTTGCCAATTACCTCCTTTCGGAGTGCAATTCTCTCTGCACAAACTCGCCGAATTAGAGGGGATGGATCATATTGTAAATGAGTTACAAACAACTCAGTTACTTCACAAACCCCATCAGGAGATTGAAGCGGTGCTAAAGCCTCAGCAGCCTGGCGTCGCACTTTCGGTGATTTGTCCTGTAAGGATTCATGTATTGTAATAAAGAAAGCATACAAGGGATAAATTAATTCAGTTTGTACCTCAAATGAAATGCACATTGCTTCTTGAACAATATCACACAACTCCGTACTAATCTCATATCCAGCTAATGCTTGAAAGACTGTACTAATAAACTCACATGCTCTATAATGTATGTTTTCAGAAACATTATTACTCATCTAAAATTATAAAAATTAAATAAATTATATTAATTAATGAAATCAATGTTATAATGTACATCACTCAAAAATTTTACGATCCCAATTACAATCGGCGAGTCTTCTTCTGGATCTTCATGTTCTTGCATCAATACACAGAATGAAGAGATGAATTGCATCACTTTTGTGGCAAATGGGCTTACCATTTTGTAATCACATCTCAAAACTGGCATCAAACATTTCTTTAGGCAAAGTATAAATGTCTCCTGAAATTGCCTCCATAAGAAAAGAATTAAATAAAATGTGATCAGTTTGGATAATTACTTGATCATTTTCTTCAATATATAACGCCTTCAATTTGTGCACGCATTTAGAATGGTTTGCGGAATTGTGCTGAATTGTCCGCATTATATCAGCTATTTTTTCAAATAGCTTGCGTTCTGCCATTGCGCACTAAATGTGTAATGTCTTGCTATTGCAAGCGTTATATTTCACCCAGGAAATTATAAGTTAATTCTAATTTAATCGAGAGAACCGGAGAGAACTATTATCACCACGCGACCGCTCAAAGTGAATTCATAACCTTACAAATGCTCAGAATTGAACCGTTGACCGTTGGATATCACATTATACAAAGCGTGTCAATAAAATTACCAATATTATTACAAAAATTTAATTAAAAATGTGCGATTGTTAATCGTATACTTGTTGCATAGTAATTATTGAAAAGAAAAAATATTTATTAGATTATTTGCCACAATTAGAAAATTTAATCACTCTGTATAATACAGCGCGACGAATTTTATTAACCCAACTTTTACAACGTGCTTCGTGCAGAGTGGTGCAGCTAAAATTGTTAGATAATTTTCTTTGCAATTGAACTGTTCTTATCAACAATTTGAACCAGTATGGCAAAACTGGGAATCTACTACGGCTTGTGCCCTATTATCGACGAGAGGAGTTTGTTGGGTATAAATAAGGACTTCCAACAAGATCAAGTTATAGTTACACTTGGCAAAAATATTGCTATTAAATATAAAGTAATTTTTACCTTAATGAAACCATAAGCATGTATCTCAACAGAAAACAGATTTCAGATCAGAAACAGTTGTTTAGCTGGACTACTAAGGAGAAGTTTACCTCACCAGTTATTTACTTGGAGCAGTTTAAAAAATACTGTAGTGTGTTTAATCATACTCATCTGAGACTTTGGCATGAGAAAGATGACCACATAGACAAGGGTAAAAAGCTGAAGGTATAAACAATAATTTTGTCTTTTTAAAACTTCTAATGCAATCTAATTTAAGTTTAACAAGTTAATTTACACAATTGTAAATTGTGCATCACATTCCTTTGTGGTTTTTCAAAATGGCTCAATTGTCTTGTTGGATGAGGCAATTGAGAAATGCAAAGATTTAGAACCAGCAAATATTCTCAGTGATGAAGAAATAATTATTGATTTTGCAATGATACCATTAGAAGATAAAGTTATTAGTGGTCTTTTTATAAAAAATAAGATTACTAAAAGTGTGGGGTTCTTGTATAACATGGATACAACAAGTGGGAAGAATAATTTTGCAAGAATCAGACTAGACAAAACAAAGGTGACCTTATCAGGATATGCATTGATAACATCTCACACAGGAGAAGCAGTCTTATTGACCATATGTAAGTCAAATGTAAGTAATATGTAAGTCAATTATATGTGAATGAATAAATTACAGGGTCTGATGGGAGGATGTTTTCTTATTCCTTGGATGGCAGCAATGAAGAAAAATTTTGCACAGTTGTGGATTCAGTTTCATGTAAAGATAAAATTACAATGACACCACTGAATGAAGATTATGTTGCATTATATGCAGCAGACATTTCTCAAGAAGGTGCAGTGCTAATTATCTACAATATTCAATTCAATGTAACTCAATGCAAGCAGCCGTTTAAAATGTATACTAGTGGGGCAAAACTTTGGAACATTGACTCAAATCTTTTCTTGTGTGTGGGTCAGAATATTGCTGTTATTCCATATCATTTACACAATGAGCAGTTAGCTGCATTGGTGGGCAGTCACAAGGTGAGAATAATTGATAGTGATATTGAGTACTTGCAAGAGCTTGTGAAGACCGATTGGGAGCCCAAAGAGAAATCCAAGAAGGAAAAAATTCCTCCAAATGATCGAGTTCAAGAATTGAGTGAGCAGGGCTGGTCTGAATCTATGATTCTGGAAGAGGTATTACCGACCTATTTATCGAAAAATGACTTGGCAAATATCGATCGTTGTTTGGCGTATTTCAAAGATTTCTCCGAGGAATATCAGGTGAAATTGTTGGATTACATTTTATCGCTTGACTCGGTGCATTTTAAGCGAACCGAAAAAGTCTGCAGCGTGCCTGATTTCGTAGCACCTGCCGAACGATGTCGTATTCTTGATAAACTGTTGATGGTACAATTTAGCAGCGCTACCATAATACCGCAGATACGCAATCATTTGGCATTTACGAACGCTTTGAAATTATTGCAATATATTTGCCATTTACTCTCAGAAAACGGGCATAATATGATGTCTGATGTGACCAAATGCGAAAAAAAATTGATAGAGTGGGGCACCATTTTGCTGGACGCAAATTACCAAAAGTTTATGCTCACTAAAAAGGATCATATTATTGAATTATTGAAGAGTTTTAATAATGTAGTGGAGGCATATCAGCTTTCTCTGAACGAATTGCAAAAGTTAGCCCCGGTTATATCAAGCATTCAAAATAGTCAATGCCTAAAATCAAAGAATGCAACAAACCTACGCTATTGCATTGAAGAGTTAAAATTATGTTAGAAGTTTTGTAAGATTTTGTCATCGGCACCCAACCTATCCTCCCTGCTTGAATGATTAATAAATTTTATACAAATATTTATTTAAATTTATTAATTTTTAAACCTATTTAACAAAGTTCATAATATAATAATAAAGGGAACATATTGATTCTGCCATTTAAAAAAATGTACAATCATTACTGACAAGATTGTGACCTGCTTCTCGATTTTTTTCGTTCTCTACCCATGCATAAATCTAAGTGGACTCGCAACAATATGATATATATATATAATTTAAAACTAGATTAATGTTTTTTAGTTAGTAATATTTACGCGAATTACTTTCATTGATAATTTATTACAATTTATACATTGTTCTATGCCAAATTAATAATAGTAGTAACATTACATATCAATTTTCACTTTGATAAAACGATTTATCAAAATACAAGAGGGAGTAGTATCAATTTTGAAACTATTTCATATATACCATTTTGTTTCATAACTTAAGTGTATGCCTCATTGCATTTTAGTTCTTAAGAAAAATTTCTAGTTTTTGCGTCCTCAAATTCTCCACTTTAACAATTCAAGTTGCTTTACCAACGGTCCGCAATGAGTGCCAAGTGAAACGGAGAATTGCCAGCCAAACATACGTTTAAAAATGATAAAAGTAAAATATTATTTAAAAACGCTATATACAAAAGAACTAAATAAACGTAACTTCCTACTACGCGGCCTTCAAATAAACTGAACTGCCTGTTTGTCGCGCATGAAGTTTGTAAAAAATACAGGAATGGTCCGTCATCGTTCACGTGCAGTTACTGAAATTTCGCGCTCATACCGGAATTGACCCTAAATCGCAATTTTCGGATATTGGAAATGAAGACTGTATAAAAGTGATGATGGAGGCCGTTTTATATCAAAGTGTTAAAACCCAATTCAAAAAACATCTCGTCACCTCGACTTCCTCTATGCCAATTTAAACCTACTTCTCAGACTTTAGGGGGGGGAGGTGTTTAGACACTTTCGCACGAATCAAATCATCAATGAAGAACTTCCCACGATTCACCAGTCGATCTGGACAAGCAAATCACTTGTTGCGAACAGTGTCGCTCCGACGATAGAAAAGAAGGTACGGCACACGCGTACCGTGCGGCTTGAGCACTTGCTCTTCCTGCACTGCCTTCACCTGCGAATCATCATATCGCAACCAGCTCGAGTAACCGATGTGATAAGCGTCAGTCAGGTAATGACCCTTTGACGCCTCTTTGCCTTCGTGATACACAACTGCAAACAACTTGTATTGCTTCTCTTTTGCTGGATAGTTCGTTTTCGACGATAGCAGCTCTGAAACATATAAGTTCTCATAAGATAATTATAATCTAGTGGTGACCATATGCACATACTCGAATCGATTTTCAAATCCACAGGGAATTCCAATGCTTTCATAATCTTGGTGCAGCCATCTAACTTGAAATCGAAACATTTCAAGTGCAATACGAGCACAATGGGCAGCTCTTCGATGGTCACCACCTGCCAAGCCTCGACCTCTTCGTTGGTCTTCGAAGAGGTCACACCCTCTAATTGATTTTTGGACACTAATGCGTCAAGCGCTTCATGAACGGTGTTCACCTTCTGTAGAGTATTCATCACATCAATCTATATTCACAAAGAAGCTTAAAAACACATT
>JARJDR010000844.1:0-11019 GCA_030264135.1 Myllaena sp. GC000078
AGTCATTCTTTGGTAAGCAACTCTTCCCGTCCATCCCATTGAATTATCAATTTCAAATTATATTTGCAGCCTGTTAAAACACAAGGTTGCCTTCATACTCCTTGATGGCAATGCGATAGCCACAAGCAATCACAAAATTGTTCAATTGAACGCGATAATAACATGCAAAACGCATTCAAATTGTGCTAATAGTACCAAGTTTATGATGAAGACAACATTAGGCTGTGAATATACCATTGAATTCTTGTACAACATTCAAAAAGCAGATGCATACAAAGACATTTGCTATGTGATAACCACCTCTGGAACCACCAGCGAACCAAAGGCGGTGAAAGTCACCGAGAACGCAATCTATATAAACGTAATCGCGTTGAGTAAATTATTTGAGGTGTCCGAACAGGATGTGATTTATTTCGGCACACCGGTAACGTTTGATCCGGTTTACGTGGAGCTCTTTCTTGCGCTATGCACCGGGGCATCGCTGTTGTGCACGTCGAGGAGCATTCGGGCGGATAGTTTGCGACTGTTTGAAATTCTCTCGGCGCGGGTGAATATTATACAGATGTGTCCCTCGGTCTTCCTGCAATTCACCGGCGAGCAAGTGGAGTACTTTGTTAATCGGTTGAGAATTTTAGCTTTGGGTGGCGAACCATTTCCGCCGCGTGTTTGTCCAATGAAAAAATGCAGGGTTTTTAATCTGTATGGGATTACTGAGGTTTCTTGTTGGGCTTCCGTCAAGGAATTGCATGATGGCTATAAAAGTAATAATTGCCTGGGAGATCCAATTGGTCATACATATTTTCAGCTTGAAATTGATGGCACACTAAGAGACATTTCTGATTGTAACAATTGCGAAGGGATTTTATATATCGGTAGTGATGTAAGACGCTGTTTCGTTAACGATGAACAATTTGAAGCTGATGATAGAGTTGTGTATCGAAATAGTGGTGATATTGTACAAGTTACAAACGGTCAGATTTATTACAAAGGTCGTGCTGACCATCTAATCAAGCGGTTTGGCACGAGAATATCACTATTAGCAATCGAAACATCAATTTATGAATGCACAGAAATCGTTAATATTTGTGTTTTCCCCCGTCTTCCCTTTAGTACCGGGAAACTTGTATGCTTTTTAAAAATACCTTATTCACAGTCCACTTTCGAATGGAAACAGAAAACGATTGAAAAGATCAATAGACAACTACTAACAAACATTTCCAGCGCATACCTTCCGGATTATTACGAAATCTTAGAGAATTTACCCATTAAGTTATCAAGTGGCAAGGTAGACGGGAAGCAGCTCCATGAGCAAGCCGTGGAATTAATCTCTACGACTGTGGATAGTTCTCGTCCGCCTTACGAGATATTGCAAATGTTATTTTACAAATACCTGCCCTTATGTGATGGCCAGAGTTTAGCGAATACTTTTTGGGAATCTGGTGGGAATTCAATCAATGCCATGCAACTGGCCGAAGAATATCGAAACCTATCCGGTGGTACGAGTTTCAATCGTCAATTATTGGATATTCCAATGCAAAACGCAATTGAAATTGTCCGCAATGAAAATAACAAGTTAACTGTTTCTCAAGAGAAGAAAACAGGTAGTGATGGAGTTTTGAGGCTGATTTGGAAGCGTGATCTTAAAGCTTGCGTTGATTCATCGCCGACACTTTACAACAGGTTATTAAATGACTGTTACAGTGCTAGAATATTGATTAAATTGTTTTAGTGAACGATTAAAATATGTTGCCGTGGGGAATTATGCGCATACTTTTGCAGTTTACAATGCGCAAAGCGGCAGCATTTACGATCAGATTCAGTTGGCAAATATAATTGAATCATCGGTGCTTGCGTTTGGTAAAGACAACGACACAGTAGTGTTTTGCATACCCTGTTTTGATGGCATATTATACTGCTATCATTTGACTGGTTCCCGTTTAGTGGAGCAATGGCAATTTGCAACTGGTGATAGCTTAAAACAAACACCCATTCTGTACCAAAATAGTATAATCTTCTCTTCATATGATCATTATATCTACGCTATTTCTCACGTACGTAATGAAATTACTGAACTGACTATTACTGAACAGAAAAACTGATTATTCGTAGAGCGGTGAATTACAATGGAAAACATGTTTAAATCAATCGTCACGGGCTGGAATGTTTGCACACAATGGGAAATTATATGCAGCTGGCATCAAAGGTAGAATCGCATGCATTGTGGCAGAAACAGGTGTGTTTCGTTTCGTTTATGACGCGCAAATATCGATATTTGCCAGTCCAGCGCTTAGGATCGATGTGGGCGATGTGTTGTTCATGGATATTAAGGGTTGCTTCTATTCGTTTTCGTTAATCACTGATCAACTTGTAAGTGGCGATCATTCCTCTCACAAACTTTCTTAATCTCAAACTTTTAGCTATGGAAATGTGATTTTCAACTTACAAAAAGCGACTTTTTCCTACAAGATTTTACCTTGCAACACGCCAACAATACTATCTACGTGGGTAGCAACAAAGGCGGTTTGAATGTGATACGGGTCGATGACTCCAAACTCACTCATTGTCACTCATTGTCTTTGATTGATGTATTTAGCAATAAGCTGCTTAAATCCGAGCAAGATTGTACGATTTCAGCGAAGCCTTTGTGCTTAAGTTTTGGCGATGGGGACTTTTTACTCGTCGTCCTTACATGCGGATTGCTGGTTTTGTATAAAATCCTTCTCGATAATCAATTAAAGGTGATGGATACTTATCCATTACCTGATAAGTGTTTTTCTTCGCCGGTTAACGACGGCAATCGCATCTACATAGGCTGTCGAGACAATCATATTTATTGCATCGAAGTAAATATTGGATGAATTTTCAGACTCGTTATTATGAAGCTGATTTTATTTAATTCTCGTATATTGTTTGACAACAAATTACACATTTTCTAAACATCCTGCTCTTCTCAATAACCAATGATTTTGTGAATCGAGCGAGTGCGCTGTATCAATTTCATAATAAATTTAAACTTAAAAAATAATAATCAAGGGAGAGAAGCAATCCAAGTAATCGTAGTCTTAAGAATATTAACACAAAATGCGATTAGGTTGCTTTTTTTCATCCAGATGGAACAAATCAAATTTAAGTTGGAATGCAATTACTTACAGTAAATTACTGATTTTTTTTTGGCGTATTGATTAATTGATGATTGATTGAGTATGCATCATGCAAATGAGTTTGTTGTTCATTTATCAATAATACAACTAACAACAGTACAGTACAGACAAATAGGTACCTATTTTTTTGGTATTTTCTTTGCTTGCTTGCTTCCTTTCAATTGTATGTGCTTATTTAGTTTTAATCGTCCTGTAATAATATTTATCTATATTTTTTTTTTGCATCATCAGCTTCGGCTAAACAATATTCACGTTTTTTTTAAACTTATTATTATATTTAGATACTCATACTTAGTACTTGTTTCCCTCGCCTAACTATCTAACCATCCATCCATCCATCACAATTCAAAATTGGGCATTGTTTTACCTCTTTAATTTAAACATAAATAGTGCACATATCCTCACCATCTTACTTACTTATTTACGCGCTTTTCTAATTTCAATTTCATTTTTTTTGCATGCATATTTTCCTCTATGATACCTACGAATGAAGCAGCAATGATGTGCAATAAGCTCAACGAAAGCCATATGATTACGGTTTTTCGATTCAGATTCAGATTTCTTTACTGCAGGCGCTGTCCGGTTGTTGTACATACCTATGAGTATATAAGTGTTACCTAAGGTTGCTTTGCTTGATGTCCCGTTAGTTGCGTTTTTTATGCGCTTTGCGCCAATAAAATTGGCGAATTCCTACGCATTAGCTTTTTTCTTTACGTTCATGAACATCATCATTATCATCATGAGTTGACCGCTTCTTCAACAGCGGGTTCAACATACGTTTAAGCGATCTTTCCAACACGACGAAATAGTATATGGTATAATTAAAAAAAAGCACACAATGAAAGGAATTGCACAATTGCACGATTCGGTGACAGTAAAAATGCATCGATAAGAAATAAGGTATCAGGTATAAAGGTAATCATCGTGTATAAAGCAGATAGATCATTTCCAGCCGCCATCCTCTCCGTTGTGCATTGTTCTGTTTTTTTTTTTTTTGATAAATACACCACCAGCCAGCCAACCCAGCCCAGAGATATTGTATTTTAAGTGTAGGTTCTATATGCGAATCGCGAATATCATCCTCTCTCTCTGCTCCCCCTACGCCCCGCGGTTTGGTTTTTGTATCCGGCTACGCACCTCCTCTCCTCGATTATTGTTCCTCGTCGCCGAGCTCGTGCTTGATCTTGGAGAAGTCAAACTCCTCGCCGGTACCCCGCTTGAATATGTCCAACACGTCCAAACACGTGGTTTCGAAGTGCGATGTGGCATCGTACGATTCCGAGATGAAGATCTGCGTGTCGCGCCCGTCGTCGGTCGGTTCGTAGTAGTCCGACACGCAGATAAACTTCTGGCACGTCGGGCCGAGCAGATCGAGGCCGGGCTTGATCTCCGCCTCCGGATTCGCCGTCTCCACGGTGGTGGAGATCATCGCAATGAACCATCCCTTGGCGGCCACCTGGTGCGTGTAGCTCACCAGCGACACGTAGATGTCGGAGCTGCGCCCGACCTGCTTCTGCGGAATGATGATCTGCGTGCTGAGCGCGTCGCGCGTGTTCGGCACCGGATGGTCCAGCAGGCAGATGCAGCGCACCACCTGGCCCTTCTTGCGCACGCGATCGGGCACGTAGCTCGGGTCGCAGTACACCTGCTTGCACTTGGCCACCTCGCTGCCGGAGCGCACGCCTACCACGCGCCCACCCTCGCCGAGGACGAGCTCATCGATGGGCTTGTCCAGCATGTAAGTGCCGCCGTAGATTGCGGACAGTCGCGCAAAACCTGGAAGTGTTTCGAATTCAGCGCCCATTCTCATCACCACCAAGAATGCAGTTACCTTGTGGCAATTCTCCCAATCCATACATGGGATACAAATAGGGCGATTTGCCATATCTCGCCAGCGAGTCCGAGTAGAGTTTGATCCGGTTGATTGTCTGCAGCGCCGGCTGCGCCAAGTAGTCGTCGTCGCGATACAAGGCGAGCGCATGCCCGGTGAAGTCCTGCGTGTTCTGGTCCAACCCGAACTTGTCGTACAGCGCGCGCATGTTCGCCTTGGTCGGATCGAAATCCTTCCAGGTGCGCGGATCGGCCTCCTGGAAGTCCTGCACGTAGATGAGGAAGTTGCGGAAGCGCCGCTTCTCGAACATGCCCATCAGATCCGAGGCGAGCGCCTCCTTCTGATCCACCGGCACCTAAACCCAATCCCATGTCTTATACTGCTCCTCCCTATTTGCTTGTGCTGTGCATACCTTGGAGATTTTGCCACCCTTGTACACATAGCTACCTTCCACCGACTTGAACTCCAGGTAGCGCGTGACGCCGGTGTGAATCAGCAGCTTCACCAGCTGCCCGTTGGCCATTAGAAACTTGGGAATGAGGTCCACGTTCCAGTCGCGTCCACGGCCGTACGTCTCCTCCGAGCACGGCACATTGAACTTGGTGAAGAGCTCGTCCAGCGGGCAGATCGACGCCGACTCGCCGCCGTAGTACTTGTTGCGGTCGATGTGCAGCACCTTTTTGCCGGACACGCTGAGCATGCCGGAGAGGATGCACTCCTTGAGGCCGGTGCCCAGGACGATCGCGTCGTACTCCTCATCCATGGTTACGTTGAGTGGCTAGACACTGGCGAAGAGAAGAAGTTGCACCACTTGCGCACTTGTGCACCACGTAGTCGAATAAGAAGGCGGATGTTCGGTCGGTTGTCGGATGTGCGCGGTCTCCTTCGTGGTGTAACCACCTAGCCGACTACGTTGACAATGCAAGGAGCAAAAGGATATCGCAGGAGGAGTGAAGGGGGGAATTATAATTCCACTGCGCATGCAGCGTTGGCAAATCTTCTTTTCGTTACCGTTACAGTTCGGAGAATTTCATTGGCATTTCAATGTTAAAATCGGATTGGGATTTAATTTCATTTAATAACATTTTGGCTATCAGAATAGTATCAGACAATGGGGTTTGGTCAATGATAGTAGTATTAATCCAAAGTTAAAGTTTAAAATTCGAAATTCAATTCACGTTCGTGGCAACAAGGCAACATTCGCAGGCAGGCAATTCACGCAATCAATTTCCCTATCAATAAAACGGCTCTTGTTAAAATTCTGGAATAACGCAATACAAACTCTGATTGAAAATTATTCAGTAATATTAAATAGGTATTTAGCTGTGGTATTGATATGGTGTAATTAGGTAATTTTCTATTAATAACTTGAAAAACGGCATACTATTATGTCAGCACAGATGGCGCCATTGTGATTGGCACCGGCTGTGACAACATCGGGTGTATTCGCGAAAGGGGAATGAACGCGAACCGCTCCGTTGCGCACCGTTGCGAACAGTTGCGAACGAGTGAGCGAGTGGTGCGAGTCGTTCATCGTTCTCGACATTCACATTCGCAGTCGAGCAGCAGCAGCAGCAGCGGCGGTAGTGTTTGTCGTCAGTCGGTCGGTCGGGTCGCGTGCTGGTCTGTGCTGGTCCATCCGGAGTTGCGTGTGTATGTGCTGTGTTGTGCTGCGCGAGAACCGAAGATAACTGAATGAAATAACAGACGCAAGCAATTCCGCACACCACGCTTTCTGCTAGCGTTCTCGCCCAATGCTGTCTTGCTACGCGCCGTGTTATGTGTATAGGTATCGATGAGCATCGCGGAGATTCATCTCGATGAGCTGATCAACTTGGATTATGTGATTATGTGCGTGCGCTAGTGATAGATAGGAGTATTTGCGGACTGAAGAAGTGTGCCCCACCGCGGAGAGCGAACGAAGCGAGTGATGAAACTGGAGGTGATTGATAAATCACACGCACATGCCAATTTTCATGTCCACCATATGTAACATGCACGTGGCTAACCATTTTTTTTTCTTCTTTCTTCTCCGCTTGCAGAAGAGGAATAATGTCGAACACGGGCATCGGCGAGCATGCGCTGAGTGAACCGTCCACATCATCAGCGGCGCTACCGACTCAGCACCATGCGACCTATACCTTTCCGGATCTGATTGCGGCGCCACGCTCCTCCCTGGAGCCGACCAGCACTCCACGCGGTCATGCACGCAGCGCTAGCCATGGGGATGGTGCCGCCACCGCGCTGGCGGTTGCGCCTCGACCGTCGGCGCTCAAATCCGCACGCGGCCATCAGCGCGCCTTCTCGCAGGGGCAGATCTCCGACGGTGTTATGCCGCGGCCGGGCCACAGTCGCGTCGGCTCCAAGACGGACTTTATTCTGCCGCCCGGCCATAAGGAGTCGTCGGAGAATGCGGCCGGTAGTGTGTCGAAGGCGACGGCCAAGGGGCATTCACGACAGGCGAGCCGCAGCGAGTCGATCTATACGCTGCGCCGATCGGCACCGCCGCCGTGGTGGCGCCGCTTTGTGAGCTTCCTCCTGCGGCGCGCGCCCCGGTATGAGCAGGAGGAGCGCTACCGCATTGTCGTGCCAAATCACACGGTGCCGCCGAAGACGCCGCGCAAGGAGCATCCGAACGGCAAGCGGCCAGACAATCGCGTGCGGACTACGAAATACACGCTGCTCTCGTTTCTGCCGCGGAACTTGCTGGAGCAGTTTCATCGCGTTGCGAATCTGTATTTCATCTTTATCGTGCTGCTGAACTGGTTTCCGGCGATTAACGCGTTCGGCAAGGAGATCGCAATGATACCGGTGATGTTTGTGCTTGGAGTGACTGCTGTTAAGGATTTGTTTGAAGATCGTCGACGGCATGCGAGTGATAAGCGGATCAATAATTCCACTTGTCGGATATATCAGAGGTGAGTCTTATTCTATCTATACTACATCAATCAGCAAAACAAGCATCACTGCAAAATGCATTTGAGTTTAAATTAGATAAGCAGATGGAAAAGTTGTTTATTCGCTTTATTTACACTTCATTTACAACAAGTACATAATGCTACAAAAGCATAAACCATATTTATGAGATTAATGTCCAAATAGACTCAGATTTGAACATTTCACTTATTGTTAGTCCGCGGATATTGCTATGCAGGCAATGTACATGTGTAATCATTTTTTTTTTGGCATTTTCGAACGGTTAACTAATCGCGCGTGCGTCTGTCCTTTAAGATATTTTTACGGCGATTCGACCGTGCGGACGCAATTTAGTCACACATATGTTAATTTTTCATTAATACCAAGTGTTTGGCATAGGTTTCATGCGGCCGATTGCAATAGCTTTAATTGATTATGATTACACCCAGTCGTCCAGCGGCGTAAAACAGCTAACGTGATGTAATCCGAAAGTATCTCCGCGTCACCGATTTGAATGCTAAAATGCATGCAGGCATGACATGTTCTTACACGCACCTTTGATATTAAAAGAAATCTCTCGTCTGCGCTCGGCGAATGCGTGCGACATTAATTTTCGTCCATTGCCAATTTGCTAATCGTCCAAAAATAGTCGCCGCCGAAAGTTCGTACATAATTGAAATGGAAATAGTTTTCAATTTATAATATGGAGAGTAAGACTGGTGACAGAGAGTGTGGTTGATCTTCCGAACTAGCGTGTAGTTGTCGAGGTGAATCGCGCATTCAACATATAACTTAATTAATTGCGTATTGTTTCTTATCGCTGTCCTCGCGCCATCCGTCTTATCGGCATCCACTCAGCGATGACCAACCGAACACGCCGCGAACGAGGACGAGAACGGGAACGATTGTTATAATACTTATTGGATTTGTTTGATTTTGCTGTCGCGCTGCATCCGATATGCTTTAATATGGTACGCTCAATGCCGTACGGTCGAGAAGTTCATTGTCACTTCCTGTGTGGTGTTCCTGTGCTGCACATTCCGCGCTGTGTGCGCGCTTTACTAAATAATTATTATAATTGGGAGAAAGAAGTGTACGTATTGTTTCGGATGCATTGACATGACTAACGATGATTGTTGCACGCGTGCAGTATTATCACTTTCACGTGGCTCGTCCGCGTAAAGTTCAACAATACGATGATGACGAAATCCAAATCGTTGCTCGTCTTCTTTTTTCCTTCTTTTCCTTTTACGTAAGCACCAGTGATGACTTACGAGTGGAGCAGTCGCTCAGACAAAACGAGTTTGTCAACCTCGACTTATAAAGAACAAGGCTGCGTGTGCGGGCAATTAGAATATTGTTCTTGTTCTTATTCTTGCTTCCATTCTTTTTATTTACTCACGTATTTAGATATATTATAACTTTGAGAGTACTTTTCGCGTTCCAATTTGTTTAGAGTGAATATTCATTCTTTATTATATTTGCTAACATTGCTAAATAATGCAGCATGCTTTTGCATTTTGCAATTCAATAGAATTTGGATATTGTATTGTATTTGTTGATTCTTTCAATTTGCGTACATTTCGCGAGGATAATGGGTACATCGATGATACATTGATTGTTTGCAAATTTCGCTAATTTCTTGTGCAAGTTTTGCCTTTTCGAACGGAATAAAAGTACCAAGTAGAGCGTGTTCTCGAAATGATGATGGATATGTGGCGTAGAGAAATGAATATTGACACAAGTCCTTCTGCTCATACTTGTTCATCAAATTGTCTGCATAAATTTGCAAACACAACTCGAGTGTAGATGACGGAATGTTTATACTGTTAGATAAATAACATAATAATAAGTAACTGACTTGTCTCAGAAGAAGCACTTGCTCAATGAATCTCTTCTGTTCTTTATTAAAGCGCACCAAAAATAAATCAAGCAGAGTGAATGTAGGCGTAAAAAGCGTTTAATCTCTCTCATTTTATTATTTTCAATCTTGTTATTAGGAACAGTTATATTCGTCGTCAAGTACATTTAACACCTACAGATTATTCGTATAATTACACGTTCGACAAGAAACACATGGGAAGCAATACTTGGTAATTATTCATTACGCCATGCGATATTTATTTCGTTGATATTGAACTTGTCCACTCGTTCGAACGCGATGTGCCAACACGCATATTATTATGTTGATATCATTTATTTGAATCGATACATATTTCTTAACCATTGACTTAAATACAGCGATTTACATACTACACCACCTTGGATGCGATGATTGGAGAAAGTTCGATCAAAAAAAACAATAAGTAATTCTTCTTTTCATATTGGTTTCAAGTGCATTAACATCGTTCGTTATTACTGTTGATTGCGCACGATTACGAATTATTACGCGGTGCATTCATTGAATAATAACAAACAATCTCGAAAAAAAAACGCACGAGCGACTTATCTGTGAATAGGAAAGTTGTGAGTTGTGTCAGTCGATTACGACGCGCTGAAATCACTCGGTTATTATTAAAAACATGCATTAGGAACGAACACTTTATTGCCATAATGTTGTTGTTGTTGCAATCGGTAAAAAATTGGCGAAAGCGTGACGATTCATTAAACAAAATCACCATCTCTAACTCGGACTGATACTATTTATCAGTTTACCATTGATTTGATCAATTATGACTGCATTAAAACTCTCTCGATAATTTTATTTCATTTGTAGTCGATATAATTATTTTAGCTCACCTTTAATTATTGATTGAGTCAGTTGGGCTTGGGGCAAAATCATTGTTTGGATATGAATCACTATTCGTACATCAACGAGTTTTGGGGATTGGAAGACAGGCGATTCACCGCATCGGGCGAGAGAGAGCTTGTATCAATAAAACACACGAAAAAATGTTTACTCAATGAATCATCGGTTCGATGCCATAACCCGCCTTTCCGTGTGCCATGTCGATATTTTGACGAATTTGTGCACATGAGTCGAATGTTGATAATTTATTATTTTTCCGACATGAAAAATAAACTCAACGCAAACCCGTAATAATAGATATGAAGAGATGAGAGACCAGTGGCGTGTATGGCGTCGATTGCAATTGTGTTAAGGTGCAGTGG
>JARJDR010000845.1:0-11406 GCA_030264135.1 Myllaena sp. GC000078
AATTACTAGTTAGTACTTAAGTGTTGGCAACCAGAAAAGCGTTCGTATAATAAACAATCAGTGACTTCAGGCCAATGACATGTAATGGTTTAGTTTTGTGTTAGTAGGTAACAGACAAGAAAAACATGATCGATATCGATCTGATGAGATAACCAAAACGTGCGCTGATAAGAGATACCAAAGTAGTATTTACCGCGGAAATGTAGTTGCACGTCTGGAGATGTTGAATGTGAACTAGGTCACGACTTGATGTAAATCACAGTCAGTTTATTCGTTTTCCTGGAACTGGCCGCCACGATAAGCACCGAAATGTTGGAAAACACGAGACGGAAGTCAGCGAATTATCGCTCACCCACACAACAAGTAATCATCACACTCGTCAGTCCTTCCTCGATTTAACATCAAACATTTTAGCAATACGTAAAAATGAGCGAGTTACAATTTCATCCTGACGAAAATGCCGAGCGAAAATACCGACCACCGAAACTATCATCAAATCGGTTAAGTGAGCATTTAACAACCATCGCGCATGTGTGCCTTATCAGCGTGAGCGCCTACATCGTTCGACTGTGCTTCAGCGCCGAATTCGAACTCTTCACCTGGCATCCGTTTCTCTTCTCGATCGGAGTAAGCAACCCTATTTTCAACCCCCATTTTTATACAAAGAAATACTTAACAGTGGCTATGTATCATGACGGAAGCAGTTCTACTCATGCGTCAAGATAACATTCTCGCGGCAAACCTCAACACCACATGGCGTGTGCGCTTACATTGGCTGCTGCAAACCTTCGCCATCGTTTGCTGCTTGGCCGGCTTCATCGTCGCCGTGCTGGTGAAGATCAACAAAAACAAGATCCATTTTAAATCCTGGCATGCGCTCTGCGGCCTGCTGGCGATGATCAGCGCCTGCATCCCGACAAGTATTAGCGGAGTGACAGCTCTGTACAGTCTAGCACTGCACAAATATGTGCCTTCCAAAGTGAATAAATTGACGCATGCCGCCATGGGCATTGTTACCGTTATCCTGGGCGCCATTACGATTGTCCTCAGCTTGTATACGGGGTGGTTTCGACGCAAAACCGATGGTAACCAAGATATTTTTGCTGTCTGCTTGGTGAATGTTTCTTTCGGGTTTGTGTGGTGTCTGGGCAAATGTTGCTACGTATTTGTTGCGAGAATGAACGAGATTTTAACAAAATAAAACCAAGCCGGAAGAGTATTACATCGATTATTGTTATGGAAATGAAAGTGCAAATCTAATTTCTTCCTTCCTTTCTTTCTCGATTCATCTCCTTTCTCTTTGCGGTTGCCACGATTGCTACCGCGCCAACTCTCGCGTGGAGTACGGATTTTGTTCACCCTAGCAAAGAAATCGCGAAAGTCCTTATTTTGTTAAATTTTAACACTATATAAAGTGAACTTCCGCTCAATGCAACTTAGTTTCAATCGAAGCGTTCAACAAGATGCATTTTAAGGTAAACTTCATCTGAAATCGCCGAATCAAAGGTGTTGACATTGATTATTTTTAGTTTCAAATTTGTTTCGCGGCGCTTTTGATCACGAATAGCAATGGATATCCTCAATATGGTGAGTATAAAGTTCAGGCTAACTAAAACAGGTTCAATTTTAAATTGTTTTGGAAAGCTGTGCAAGAATATCAACAATACCAACATAGCCAGCAATTCCCTTTATCGAGCAATGACCACCACGGCGGTGTGAGCATCGTCGGTGCGGGGGCATCCGCCCAACAAGGAATCACATTAGATCTCACGAAAGAACACGGCACACCGCATCAGGGTCTCTTCGGCGGAAGTTTCATTGCGCATGGCGGCAGCGAGAAATACCAAACGGGTGACAGCGAGCATCTGGGGCAGTTTGAAGGGTTGGGATCGTACGCAGCGCACGCGCAACCCGCCGAAGAAACCAGCCCGGTGCTCTACTCGAGTTTCCAGAGTGAGCACTCCGCTGGCAGCTTCCATTGATGCATCAAACATGCGTTCAAAGTACTTTTAATATATTAAATCGTTAAAATTCCCTCATCCGCTGCCATTTTTGCAATATATGTACATTACTACACGCGCACACGACTCATACCTGCCCTTACAACAAACTAAACACACTCTTCTCTACATCGTCATTTTCGCGTAGCTAATTAAAAAAAGCCCCCGTTCCCCCAGTTGGTTGCGTTTCGATCCGTTCCGGGATAGAAATTAAGTAAAAAAAGAAAAACAAATGCAAATTGCGTGCGCATGATGTGTGTGTATGTGGCTAAATAAAATTATACCCATGTTTATTACGTGCGTAAATGAATGCGCGTGTTTGTTTCTTCCGAAGAATACTAAATGCCCACCGAATGTTTACTTGTGTGTTTGCTTTTTGCACCTGAGAAGAAGAGAAAAACTACCGCGCGCGCGGGCACACACACACACACACGATATGCAAAGTCATCGAAATTAAGTAGAGAAACATATCGCGCCGTTCTCTAGCGGGAATGTAGTTACAACTCTTTCGAATGAATGGGTGTTGCGCGCGCCTAGTCTCAGCTATCCGACGCGCTGCTGCCGACCTGCGGCTCGTTGAACTGCAGCAGACAGCCGACGGCGCCAAAGTAGCCCTCGTGCTCCAGGAAGAGCGCCTTCAGCTTGCCGTTCGACCAGTAGTCCATCGCGTACGCGAGCATCTTCATCGAGATCGGATTGACGCGCAGAAAGTTGCCGATGAACAGCACCTAGATGGCAAACAATGACAAAACACCCGCCAAAACACACCGCCCAACATTTAGCAAACGAAATTGATAGTGCTGATAATGTGGATGAATGGATGGAATAGTACCCGATCAATTTGCTCCTGCTGCGCGCACATCCGCGCAATCGATCCGATGTTGTTCGTGATGGTGACGAGCGTTGCCTTGGCGAGATCCTCGCGCCCAACCTTGCTGCGGCGATCGCGCGAGTTCATCTGCCCGAAACTACAGACAGCCGAGAAACTGTGTGAATGCCCCAGCGCAACACAAGCGACACACCCCCGCGCGACGGGAAAGACACAGAGAAGAAGAAGAGGGAAAGGCAAGCACAACGCGAACGAAACGGAAAATAGAGCAAAACAAAGCACAGTCGAAAGAGAGTGCAGTAAGAAAAAAAAAGAAGAATGCTGGGTTGCTGATGCTGGCCAGACGCCGTGCAATTTACCTGCTGGCGACGAGATCGCCGGGCAGACCGAAGCGCTCGTAGTCGCCGCCGTAGATATCACGCACCAGCTTGTCGACCTTTGTGTGATCGCCGCCAGTGGCGAGTTCGATGGCCTCCTCGAACGAGTTGCAGCCGGTGAGCAGGCAGCAGAGGCCCAAGAAGGTGCCACCTCCTATGCTAAAATATGCCGGATATATGCGCCGACCGTCCCCAAACTCCCCGCTCGTCCACACACACACACACACACACACACACACACAGGGCTGGCTGGCGACGCTCACCTCGTGCCCGAGATGCGCTTGTAGTCGTTGGGCCCGCGCACCGACAGCACGCTCACACCGCTGCCGATGTTCACGCAGAGGAACGGATACGGATTGGAGAAGTCGTACGGCACCTTGCCGCAGTGCTCGTCGTCGGTGGGGTTCGACCAGTAGTAGCACTCGTGCTTGTTCTGCGCCTCAATGTAGTGCATGCCGCGGATCAGCGAGTCGATCTCGTCGAACTTTGCCAGCCGCATGTTCACCTCGCGCTTGAAGTTCGCCTCGAACTTGTACGCGCCGCCGCCGGTGGCGCAAACCGTCGTCACCAGGTTGGCCATGCCCTTGGAGCGCGCCAGGTCGAGAAAGTTGCCCATCTCGCTGGTCGGGAAGCGGATGAAGTGCAGCGTGCCGCGCCGTCCACGAATCACCGCATTGTCCAGCTGAACACACACAGCACACCACAGATAATAGAAAAGTGGTGGTTTTTGTAGGCCTCGGGCAGTACCTGCAGGTGGATGTCACGGTAGCCGGTCTTGCCGTACGCCGAGTTGCGCGTCAAGTACTTGCGAATGTTGCGCAGCGCCTCAATCTCCGAGTCCTGCTCGTCCTTGGTGATGTCCTTCGGCTCGAAGTAGACGAGCTTGCAGAGGCTGCCGCCGATGTCCATGCCGAACCACGGCATCACCGGATTGTCGATGGCGGTGTCGTCGTCAACGGCAGCGGCGGCGGCATCGTCGTCATGCCCGTTGGCCGTCGCCATCGCGTTCTGCACGGCGGTAGACCACCCGCCAACGTTGCGCTTCTTGCGGGGTGTCTGCTGCGTGCGGCCAGCAGGAACGGCCCTACGTCGATGCGGCGACATCGTCAGACGGAATAGACACTGGAAGCAGCAACATCGCGCGGTTGTGTTACAACCACCACACTGCAAGCACTGCGGTGCAAAGTGCGCGGGCCTTGAACCTGCCTATTCAATGCGCTCGACCCGCTTCGCTACATGCGTATTTGCCATGCACGTGCGGAATTCGCGCATTCGCTAATTATGTAAGCGTTGGTTTACCTTTCATTGTGGTATTGGGATGGACGGACGGGTGTGTAGCACAAGTGGACGAAATGCTCGCAACTACGCAGCGGATGGATGCGGAGAACGCAAATGATAACGCACGCACCGAATGATGACTATTAGCTTTTTACATCGTTTGCTATGCGGCCTGAGAGAGTAGTCGATCGCCGCTGGCCTACATACGATAAAACACCTATGCTGCTGTGTTGTATTATCGCTCGGTACGCAGGCATAAACTTGTGTGTGCGTGTGTGTTTGCGCGCGTTTAATGGCACTCGAAATCAAACAATATATGATCGAAATGATTGCAATTGTATGCAATACGTAGGTAGTTGCGCGTTTGCCTACTTCCCCGACTCGACCCGCGTCGCGCATTTCCTGCTGCCGCCAGCTGCACGCACGCACTTCACGGCTGCGATCTGCGTCATGTCCTTGTTGTTACTGGTTGTTACATTACGTCGTAACGCGCGCGGCAATGAGGGCACCGAGGTCATCAGTTAGACCTGCAAATCCCCGCTAATTACTCAAAATCGCACGATGCAATCTTGTGCCACCCTCAATTAACCTCCCCATTGTCAACACAACCTTCAACCCTTTCGGCCTTGCAACACGTGTTGCCGGTGTTGCCTCGTGCTGGGTGTCCTAAGTGGTCCTTAGTGTCGCTTCATCCTTCGAAATCTTTAACATGTCTCAAGAAGAAAACAACGCACCGGTACCCATCGATAATCTACCCGCGCATTGGCGCGACAACGATAGGCTCAACGTCTACTACAGCCCGGTGCGCAGCAAGCAGGTGAATCGCATGGACTGGACGTCCAAGTACGAGTTCTGGCGGCAATCCATCGAGGCGTACTGCACGCACAAGAATCTCTACACCTTCACGTTGGTGCAACTTGAAGCGGCGTTCCATCACAATGGTAGGAAGCCCGCTTGCTTGGGACCCATCGTCCGCGAGCTCGCCGAAAGCGGTGATCTACTGCCGTCCACAGAGTTCAGCAGTCTTCTGCAATCATCCGCGAGCACTACATGGGGTGCTTGGACCGGAGGCATGCTGCTGAAGACTGTTACATGGCCGGTGCAGAAGTTAAAAGGAGCACTTGTCTCGCCCAACACCAACGTTGAATACGTGCACATGACAGTCATTAAAACCAAAGCTCATTCATTGTTGAGTGCCATGCCCGCTGAGCATCATGATAAGGTGATGACTGTGGGTGATTTTGCGAATGTCGTCGGACACGAGAACGCCGACAATCTCAAGTTACTATTGCAATATATGGCGCATCATAAGATGATTAGTTTGCGGGAGGTGCAACGCGCTGAGCAAAAGATCCAGATGACCCTTGTGAAAGTTACCAGAAGCAGTGAGAAGGGTGCTGAGCCCATCACTGAGATTGATGTGGATATCTACATACTGGGTTTAAAAGAGAAGCAATTAATCAAGACCATTGCCAACTTTGAGGAAGATCAGCAGCAGCTTATTCAATTGACCAAGAAACACCTTGTGAATAAACAACAGCATTTGGTAAGTAACTGCCTTCATGCATTTAGCCATCGAAATTAATCATCTACTTTGTTTCTAGGCCAGAAGTTATCTAAGGAAAAAACGTCTGTTGGAGAAATCAATTGAAGAATGCAGCAAGCATCTACTAAATGTCTCCACTCTTCTCCAGAATCTGGAGAATGCTAGTCAAAACCAAGCAGTGCTTTCAACCTATAAGTGCTCAATAGACACTCTAAAAGTACATGGTCTAGACGTGGAGAATGTTGAAGATACCATGAACAAGTTACATGACTACATTGATACAGCAAATGAGATACAAGAGACACTGGGGCAGAGCTTGGATTCTAATGAACTAGACCTAGAAGAGGAACTGGCTGCCTTACTCAAAGAAGAAGAGCAAAATACATCAACTCAAGAAGAACTAGTTGTGGAGGAGCCTAAGGTACAAATTGAGGAAGTGATGGAGAAGTTGGACGAGTTGAAATTCCCGGATATCACACCTGCACCACAAACAGCAGATAATTTCGTGAAGAGTACTCACTGATGTCCAAAATGATTGTGAAGATGTGGTAGCCAGTAACAGCTACCAAAAGCTTCATTGCAGTTCAAATGTGAAGATTCCAGACCAAGAATTCGTCTTGAGATTACTGGGTTGTGACAGCATGCTGACAGCTTCCTAACAAGAATTTCTACTCGAAACAGTTGAACTGATTGAATTTTATGTGAATTTTGTATTGTAATATGTAATAAAGAGTTTGTTATGGTTTAACTGCTGTCTTCCTCCTTAATTTCATCAACGTCTTCTTTAACTTCAGCTAAACACCGCGCCCAAACGGGTGGTAACGTAGCAAAAGTTAAATAGCCAGTATGCCCAGGTTGCGTGTTTGGTGGACAGGCAGTAATACATCTGATGGTCTGTTTCTCCTGTTTCACATCCTCCTCCTTAACATCCGCACACTTTTCGGACTTTAAAAACTCGAAATTTAACGACGTCAAGTTTCTATTCTGCACCGCATATTGCGTTTGCAGCACCTCCATCGTATCCATCTCTAGAAAACCATTATCCCGCATACACACGCACGTCTTCTGCACTTGCTCAATGCACGGGGAAAACGAGCAGATCCGTCCACCGGACGCTTTCAGCGCCTTCACCGCATGCCCAACGGCAAGCCACGGATGCGGCAGATCCAAGAAGACGGCATCGGCTTTGCCATTGAGAAGTTCGCCGAAACCGTGCTCGCAAACATCGGCATGCGTGACCGTAACATAATCCCCATAGCCATGCTCTTCAAACTCACTCTTCGCAGTCTTTGCTCTCTCCTCATGAAAGTCGAATGTGTATACATGTCCATGGGGTTTGATCGTGCGGATGAGGGCGTGTGATAGGGAAGCACTGCCGGTGCCACTCTCAATGACGATGCTCTGCGAATTCAAGTCGAGCTGGAGGAGAATCATGCTGATGTCGGGCGTGTAGATGATTTGCGTGCGATGGGGCAGTGTGAGCGTCCATAATTCCGGCGTGGGTTGGAAGACGTGCACGTGGCCTTTGCTGAGGTGGATCTTGGAGCCGAAGGGCTTGCCGATGAGGTCGGCGCAGCGGAGGGCGCCGTAGGATGTTTGGAAGACGTTGTCGACGAGCACGCCGCGTTTGTTCGTCACCTGTTTCACAGCGTTCACTGGATGCAGCTGGTTGAAGGCGACGTAGAGTATCACCGTGTCGCCTTCTTTGATGGTGGATTGAAAACCGTCGAAACTCATTACGATTGATATTGTTCAAGAAGAAGTCGAAGAATTAAACAACGGTAAGTTCCAAAGCGGTGAAACACGTGTAGAAGATAAAGGAATCTGGGAAAGGAATAGAGGGCGCCTGCGTACAGACATCGACATCATCTTTTCCTTTACAATTTACATTTCTCTTGCTCTAAACACAAGACCAAACATCATCTTAAAGATATTTTCCGGTAAGAAAATGAACCGAGATAAACGTTCCAATGCGGGCAATCGTATGTCCAAATTGCTGGACACCGAAGAGGAATGCCAGGATGATTTCTACAAGCAAAACTATGGTGGTTTTGAGGAGACAGAGACTGATAATGAATACGAGTAAGTTTTCACTGGTTGAAACCAAGAACCTACTGTTAACAACCAGTGATTTATAGAGCCGAGGCTGAGGACGAGGACGTGGTCGACTCCGACTTCAGTATTGATGAGAACGATGAGCCTGTCTCTGACAATGAGGAGCAACCCCAAAAGAAGCAGAAGCGATTGGTTACCAAATCATACAAGGTACAACCATAGCATACATTTAATGCCTATACTAACTTGTAACTATGGATAGGAACCACCAGCTAAGAAACAAGCTCCTAAACCTAAGCCGGCGGCTCCCAAGACACCCAAGCCGAAGGTCAAACAGCCGGTTGACCAATACCAAATGGACTACTCCGAGTATTCGGAGCGCAAATCCATTCGTAAATCCACAGCCGCCAAAACGGCGGAAACAGCACACCGCGTAAAGGCTCGCAACATGGTGCAAAAGCGCAAAGTGCAGAAAAAGATCAAAGACGAATACATTCCCACGCAAGAGGAGCTTCTCGAAGAGGCGAAGATCACCGAGGAGGAGAACATCAAGTCCCTGGAGAAGTACCAACAGTTGGAGAATGAGAAGAAGATCAAGAAGATCGCCAAGAAATGCTATACAGGGCCGACGATAGTCTATCAATCTCTACGCATGCCAGTGCTTGACGGTGATGATGTTAAAATCGGTGGCGATGCGGAGGACGTGAAGCCGAAGAGCGAGTATTACGAACGCACGCTGATCTCATTCGCGAATGATCCCAACGATTCGCTTACGAAAAAGTTTGGCCGCAAGCGCAAGCCGATGCGGCCGATCAAACGATGCGGCATTACCAAGTAATTGACTAGCCAAACTCTTGCTATTTTATATGTTATGTTGCGTTTTTGTGTGGTTGCAGTCAACCGGCGAAATACGTGGATCCGCTGACGTCGATACCTTACAGCAATAATACATGCTTCAAGCTGATACGCGCCACGTACTACCAGCAGCTCGAGGTGCACGGCTCGAAAGACAATCCGCTGGTCACCGAGTGGTTGAAATGGTATGCCAAGAATCGCGATTCTATGCGGTTGCCGCCGTTCGCAATGCGCAATAGTTCGTAGTTTGTAATTATTTAGGTGTAATATTTATATGGTGTGTGACTATCTTATACGTTAAGGTAAATAAAACGAAAACGTTGAATCCATGCATTTTGAGTCAGCGGGCAACATCCCCGTCTTGGGAGAGTATCTATTCTAGGTATTGCACTCACCAATGGATGATGATGATGATGACGGGGAGCTGGTCACACACGCGGCACTACACAAATCGTACATAATCCGCAAATGGGGCGGGTGGATCGACACAAAACTTTTGCGCCGTTCTCTTGAAGTTATTTGGAGCAGATACACAACGCGTAGGGTGGTTTGCGAGGTGTTTTTGGGGAGATTTGGTGCTCGCTTGCAATGACCGGCGCGGAGATGATCAACGGCGGTGAAAAACTGCACGAACTGCACCAGCGCCATATTGGCGGAGGTAGTTAGTAATAAAGCGCCCTCTACAAAACTTTTCTCGGCGGGTGATTTAAAAATTAATAGTAAACATTTATCCCGAAACCATTAATTACCCAAAAAAAAAAATTAAATTTTAACATTCGGTATCGGTTTCGCTCAGAGAAATTTACCCCTAAAATGAATCAGCAAAATATAATCAACAGGTGATTGGATTAATTAACTTTTCGCCTGTTGATCATAAATATGAACATACTTATCTTTTATCTGCTTCATAGATTACAAGAAGTATAAGTACTTCGTTAACGTACCTATGTAGATAGTTGTATTATTCACGTGGTATGTTGTTATGCATGAGGTGGGAATATGGAATGGATGGAATGTAAGCGTAAGCGGTACCGAGTTGGATGGTTGTAAGTATTCAAAGCCATTCACCATTCGAATCGCGAGTCGCGCGCGCGCGCGCTGATGCACATACCATCCGACGCACTCTCAGTGCATGCACCTTTTCAATGATAGTGTGCAGTGTTTAGGTCAGTGCAATATCAACGCCGAAGAAGACTTCTTTTCGTGGCGCATTCCATCGGTCAAACATTCCTTCGTTTGTCTTTCTTCTCGCGCCAACCACGTGTATTACCGTCATCATCATCATCCAGCGCATCTTATCTTGTCTAAAAATACAAAAATTACACTTTATATTGCTGATAACGGATAAAAAAGTGTGTGTTCACCTGGTTTTCGGGATTTATCGGAAAATATGATAAGCACTTGTCGCGATGGGTGCCCGCAGGACGATTAGCTGCAAGCGTTTGGGTGAGTAATAATAAACCACGTGTGGAATATAAAAGTGATAAATTTTTGTTTACCGTTTTGTTTGTATTGCCAAAAAATGCGTTGTTTTCTGTGAATGTCGTTGTTGTTAACTTACAGTTTACTCGTAATTCTGTTGCAATCCAATCGGTTTTTGCATATTATTTGCATGGCTGATTGGTGATTGCAAATTGCAATGCGATTGCGGCTTCTCGGGTGTGTTGTCCGTCCGCGTTACACGTGATGCAATGGGTATTTTGTTGATAATACCTGCAAAATCATATTTAATAGTATTATGCACACAGAAGTAGTATTTCTCTCACTATTACGTATTTGATTGATACCCATCTATAACTTCGTATTTGCTAATCATATTAATTCCGCCTTCGAATAAGTGTATTACGTATTTAACTTGAATTACGGGCATGTATACTTAACAAAAATTAGCTTGTTCACTCAAATATGACATCCATATCTTTACATTTACACTAACGTAACTAATCTAATTTTGAAAACCTTGAGCAACGAAAAATCCATGTGTGATAATTTGCCCCGGCCTGTAGTCAAATCGCATTACTTATTATATTATAATCATATTTTTATGGAGCATGAACAATTTTTAATTCCCAAATTAAGCTAATTACGGACGTAATTAAATTCGTCTCAAAACCACCGCGTTTTCGGTTTCGTTTCATTTCGGCGCTCTTTGCAACAAAGTGACTGACCATAACGACAAGTATTCATCTTGCATTTCATCATGTAAATTCGCTAATTATAATTTTCAACTCTAATTGCACGTTCGTACGTTCCTCCAATTTAATTCGACTTAAAATAGTGCCGCCAGCGTGCGGATCGAAAGTACCCTAGAAAATCACTTTCATCTCAAATTAAGTAGTTTTTCATTGCAAAGACCTTGAACATTAATTCCTAAATTGCTGATCGTTCAATATTGTATACCTATAATAATAATCAGATAGGTATTGAATTGAACGATGAAAGTCGCGCAAAGAAATTAACTACATA